>CM052255.1:339113-371320 GCA_028455795.1 Lasioglossum marginatum | reverse complement strand
TAATTGTTTTTTTTTTGATCGAACCGTTGCGCCGAAATCATTTTCTCATTATCTGATTTTCTGGAGTGATATAGAAACTTATTGTCTTAATATGTTTACTAGATCGTAAATAATGTAACAGTATTCTTAAATTCTTCGAATGTTTTTACCGTTTCAATCCTTGAATTGCTGTACCATTATTCAAAATATTGTTTACATTATTAAATATGTCGGTATCTAATAAATTACTAAATATTTAGGTATTGTACGAGTTATTATATCAATTTCATTTAAAAAATCATGAAGAATGGAAATATTCTGGGTCGAACAAATGTTCAATTTTTGAGGTACAATAGCTCCGAGTGCAAAGAGTTCAATCATATGCCAAAAGTTTGCTTAAATGCTGAAAGCGATAAGGTTGCCAAAAATGCATAAAATCCGCTGCCTACTTATCACATTGCAATAATCGACTACAATCAAAATTTTAGAAGATTACGATTATCAGACAGCGGATTCTATGCATTTATGGAAAAGAATGAGTATAGATGTAATTTGAAATAGTAAAAACATTAGAAGAATTTAGAAATACAGTTATATTATTTTCAAGCTATTAAACGTATTAAGAAAGAAAACAAATTTCTATTCCATTTCAGTTTGTGCACTCCACAGAAATGAATACGTGCAGTTAAAAGAATATTAAACAAAGAAAATAAATTTCTATTTCACTCCACAAAAATGAATAGGTGCAATTTAAGTAAAAATATTAGAAGAATTTAAAAATACTGTTATATTATTCTCAACCTACTAAATAACATGATAGGGAAGAAAATAAATTGCTATTTCACTCCAGTTTGCTCACTCACAGTTCACGCAAATATTAGAAGAATTTGAAAATACTGTTACATTATTTTCCACCTGTTAGACATGTTAAGAAAGAAAATAAATCTCTTCAATTTCACTTCAGCTTGTTGCAAATTAGTTAGAAAATTTTTATTTTGTTTAAAGATCCGTTGTCTATTCATAATTATGGACACATATGAGAGTGCTCATGCCCAGGGTCCTTTCTGTCCCCAATTTTGTCAGTATGGACATACAAGATTCTATAGAACAGAAACCATACCCATATTTAGCGTGTTAAAAGTTTCTATATACCCATATCCTCTCTCGTAGTACTAACTAATATGATTATATATAGTGTTAGATTGACTAACGAATTTGTATTAATTTCAGGATATGCATGGGTTACATTGGCCACCAATGATGCCTACTCCTTGGGAGCGTTAGTTTTGGCACACTCTCTGCGCCGTGTGGATACCAAACATGAATTGGCTGTCTTGGTCACCCCCGGAGTGACGGAAGTAATGAGGTGGGCACAGCTGGTTTATAATTTCCTCTAATACAACCAAAAAACGTACATAGATAATCGAAACTTTGTACTCATTGACACAGGGAAAAATTATCATCAGTGTTTTCTGTAGTAATGGAAGTAAATGTACTTGATTCCAAAGACGAAGCTAATTTGGCACTGTTGGCTAGGCCAGAATTGGGTATTACATTTACCAAACTTCATTGCTGGAGACTAACGCAATACGATAAATGCGTCTTTCTTGACGCAGACACACTTGTAAGTGTTTGGAACAATTAACAATAGATATTCTATATTACAGTAAAGCCGCGATCTAGCTCCCTGAGGATCTCCACGATGACTGTCCCTTTGCCTTCCCCTTCCACTGGAGGGCTTCCCCACGAGGGGCCAAGAAGCTCGAGCTGCCGTGCTGTCGTTTTGCTATGTTCGGCATCACCGTAGTGGGATTCTACACCTTTGGATCGGTGAAGATCTGTTAAAAAAATGGACTGCAAAATTGATCTTGACCAACAAAAGCGTCAAAGGAACCATGGGTCTCAAGTCAACCGTTCACTTAAAAACGATGTTAAAATTCTAGATTAATTTCACTGTTACAGTGTGTTTTTTTCGCATGTTTCCAAAGTAAATACATAGTAAGGGCACAGACGGATTAATATCGCACGTAAACGCGGCAGTAATATGATTGGTCTTTTATATAGTGTCTTGTTGATGGTTCGTTACCGTCATATTCGAAGCATGCTTCGCGCTATTAACGAAGCAAGAGGAAATTATTCTTTAGCTCGGGAAATATAATATATCGCAATATAGTGAGGGGTGCTCTTTTCCTTGTGTAACTAGAAATGTTTGCCTTTTTCCTACGTTATCCAGTAGATTTGGACGAGAAGATGTGAGAAATCCAAGTACCGATCCTTGAGGATTAATGGTTCAAAAGCTATAAGTGTTTGAAGTTGAGCGATTTGCAGTGTTTTTAACAGGTTAGCGCCGTCATGTTGTGTGTAGTGACGGTCGCGCGCCGCTTACTTATTTTTACCTACTTCGTCAATAGCACGAAGCATACTTCGGATATTACGGTAATGTTACGAACCATCGTATCTGAATATCAACAAGACACTGAAAGATTAATCTGCGACATTTACTCTATATATTACTACGATAGTAATCCGTCTGTGCCCCTACTACCTATTTACTTCGGAAACATGCGAAAATAAACACATTGTAACAGTGAAATTTAACACTAGGTTTACGGGACCCGTCAAGATGACGGGTTCTAATATTCTTAATTTGCAATTATTAAGATTGTAAAGATGGTTCCCTGAGGAATTATTTAGCAAATTTATTTCTTTGGGTATATATTATTGGAAAAATGGCCAAAAATTTGTATAGACACATGCTTGTTATGTTTATAAAATAATGTGAAATAGGTATTTCCAGAGCTCCGTTAACATTGTTTTTAACCTTCCGTCATTGGCGCGCGGATTCGCACTCCGCAGTGTATCTTGTTTTTAATTTACAGGGAGTGGAGGAACTTTACGGCCCTTTCCGTCTATATAGATATTCTTCGAGGGAGGTATAAAAATTATCTGTACCAAATCAGCAATGTGTACGTATGTTTTTGTGGCTGCTACAATAGATTGCGGAGCGTGAGTCCGCAGCCAGTAACAATTACAGTTTTTTCGTCGCCAACTCCAATTTTAGTCTGGGTTTACGTTACGGTCGATTTAGCTGATGCCTGTTGTTTTAGAAAGTCTCAATAGTGCCTTATCAAATTTATTGCTTTACGACCCAAGTACGGCTGGAAAATTTCAGCAGATTTTCGTGAGGAAATCAGCTCGGCCGTTCCACGTTCAATGGCATTTGAAATAGCATAGGGCCTCGTGTAGCGCCAGGGGACCAGTAATATTCATAAAATAAACAATAAACATACTTTGTTTCGTTACATTTATATCTTGATTATTTAATTTAAACAATAAATATAGTTTGTGCTTTCCTATTTGTATAAAAAATGGTATGCGAAGCCAGAGTCTGCAGCCAGTAAACCGGTACACAAAACCGGTACCAGCAGCCGGTACACAAAAAAGAAGCGCCAGTGATGGAAGGTTAAGAGAACGGTTGACTTGAGACCCATGGTTCCTTTGATACTTCTGTTCCTCGCAGTGCTATACGGTGCAATAGGAAAAAATGTTCACCTTGATTTTCAAGGTCAAGATCAATTTTGCGGTCCATTTTTTTTAACAGATCTTCACCAATCCAAAGGTGTAGAATCCCACTGTCATGACATAATTTTTGTACACAGAAATAGTTTCCATACATAATCTCTGTCCCTGCTTGGAACAGGCGATTGGAGCTAGATCGCAACTTTACTATATATTGTTTTCTTGTTTGTAACTGTTGATACATGATACATATGTTAGGTGGTCAGAAACTGTGATGAGTTATTCGAAAGAGAAGAACTGTCCGCTGCCCCTGACGTGGGCTGGCCTGACTGCTTCAACTCTGGCGTCTTCGTGTACAAACCATCTCAGCAAACTTTCGCATCCATCACCACGTTCGCCGCTGCTAAAGGTTCGTTCGACGGAGGTGACCAGGGTTTACTGAACATGTACTTCAGCGACTGGGCCCACAAAGATATTTCGAAACATTTGCCATTCATCTATAACATGTGTTCCACTGCTGCGTATTCCTATCTTCCTGCGTTCAAACAGTAAGAAACTTTGAATCTTCAATTATATTTATACGTACACCTAGTAGATAAGCGTAGATATGATTTGCAATTTAATCTCAGCATATTGGTAAATTTCTGTATTTTATGGTGAAATGAAACTGAATTTTTTTATTCAAGCGATGAACTTTAATCAATAAAATATTTTCCATTTTGTTCGATGATCTTTTGCCATCTTTCTGGTAGCTTCATAATTGATCCAAGTGCAATTTTAGCGTCATCATCATTAGCGAATGTTTTACCATTCAAAGAGTTTTATAAACTTCGAAATAAATGGTAATCTGATGGTGCAATGTCTGGGCTATGTGGTAGATGTGACATTACTTTCCAACCAAGCTTCAATAATGATGTAAAAGTATTTTTAAATTCGTCTAATGTCTTAAATTACACCTACTCATTTTTCTCATAAATGCATTTCACACCTGAATTGCAACAAACCGGAGTGACATACAAATTTATTTTCTCCCTGAATATATTCAATAGGTTGTTGAAAATGATATGAAAGTATTTTTAAATTCGTCTAATGTTTTCAATGTTTTTCCGAAGTTTACAAAACTCTTTGAATGATAAAACATTCACTAATGACGATGACCTGAAATCGCAATTGGATCATTTTGTTGGTGAAAAGGAGCAGAAGTTTTATGAGCGCGGAATTATGAAGCTACCAGAAAGATGGCGAAAGATCATCGAACAAAATGGAAAATATTTTATTCATTAAAGTTCATTGCTTGAACCCAATAGAACTAAAAAATGCTAATTGTAAATACTTTGACTTATCAGGTTCGGAGATGATGTCAGAATAATTCACTTCATTGGTATCACCAAGCCTTGGTTACAGTATTTTGATACTTTAACTGGTATTGTTCAACCACCAATGGAGGCCACACATTTGCAGCCGTTGTTGCAATTGTGGTGGAATATATTCTGCGAAAAAGTCCATCCTCAATTATCCCCCGTTATGGTAAGTTTAACGAATTGCTTGAAAAGAAATACGATATGACAATGAGTATCATGTTTGACTAATTATGAGTGCAAAAAAATATTGTAAATACAATGGTTTTATCGAAAAATAACTTTGTACATTTTCTCTTATTTCTAATGCATTATAATTAGACTATAAGATATTTCAAGTGCCAAAATAAAGAGAAAAGCACTAAGTTAGCGATTATAAGTATAAGGAATAAAGGTAAGGTAGAATGCTTTTATTCCTCTTGTTAGTGTGCCATTCACATTGTAAGATTTTCCTTAACATTTCGAGAATTAGCATAGATAGTATACCACAAGCACAATCGTGTATATTATTAGATATAAACACGGCTTGAAATGGCTCCGGAAATAACTGTTTAAAGCTGTTATACGCAGGTTCTGATTAAAACAGTTGCGAAGAACTTTCCTTTCGAAGAACCGAAATTTCCAGCTGATATCTGTTTCGATTATAGTTCTTACATCGATTCCAAACAGTTATTTTTTTTAATAGAATTACTATGTCCGTACTTTACAAATTTCTCCTAAATGGTTTCATACTTTTTCTCTTCTCGACAAATCCTCGATGTCTAACAAAATCTTTAACAACAATTGTCTTTATTAAAAGAATCTGATATAAGAATCATAATCGAAATGGATATTAGCTGAAAATTTTGGTTCTTCGTAACAGTTATCAGAGGTAAAGGTTCTTCGTAACTGTTTCAAGAACCGAAGCCGATGCTATAACAGTTTTTAATCACTGGATATAAACATGCTTGATCGAATAATTAAGACTTGTATATATTGTACATATTTGAAAGTATTATTATCGAAAGATGTATTTGAGAATTAATGAAATAATAATGCTTGCCATTACTTATTATGAATGGCATCTTCTGACTTTACTTGTATTCTTGTGGCATTTAAGGTACGTTTTTGGTTTCTCCTTTGTAGTATTATAATCTTCGATGTCAATAGTAATAGCTAAAGTGATATACAAGTGATACTTCATAATTTTCTATTTCAAATTGGTACACTTTGAATTTAATCTTTTTGTAATACTCTTTTTTTTGTAGATCAGTGTCCATTTTTTGCTTTCATTTTATCATATTCACAGTATTTACATTTGTAACTTGCAAATGTTATTTAATTAATATTAATTAATATTAGTCTCTCATTCGCTTGTCTTGGTATTTAGTAATTCATTTAGATATGCTTGTTATACCTTAAAAGTCTTGCGACAGACAAAGTAGTATAACATACGTGGATAGAGTATGTGCAATATGCAGTTACAGAGTATAGAAATATTCAGAGTTACGGGGGTAGATTCGTAGTTTCCAAGATTGCAAGGGTGCGGGGATGCGCCTTCTCATTTCTCAATAATGCAAAAATGGGATTTCCAGTAGTCAAAAGCGCTAGATCAATCTAAGCCGGGATCGCCCTTAAAAATCCTATTTTTACGTTTACGAGGCGTAATTTGTATTATTAGTATGTAGCTGTCGCAGCTTTATGAAAATAGCTATATACATTCGCAGCTTTATGCTTCCGAATAATGCAAATTACGCTTCGTAGATTATAGAATAAATATAGTGATCGCAAGTTGAATTTGAATTTCGATCTAAATTGGGTTGCTGAGAATTGAATTTGAATTTAGATTTAAGTATAGTGATTGGAAGTTGAATTTGAATTTCGATTTAAATTCTGTTGAGTGTTGAATTCCAATTTCGATTTAAATATAATGTTTGAAAGTTGAATTTGGATTTAAATTGAGTTGCTGAGAGTTGAAGTTGAATTTAGATTTAAATATAATGATTGAAAGTTGAATTTTTATTTAAATTGGGTCGTTGAGAGTTGAATTTGAATATTAGATTTAAATATAATGACTGAAAGTTGGATTTCGATTTAAATTTGCATTATTCGGCAGCATAATTTGCATTATTTGGAAGCATAAAGCTGCGCATGTGGCTGTTTTCATAAAGCTGCGACAGCTACATGCTGCCGAATAATGCAAGTTACGCCTCGTAAAAGTAAGAATAGAACTTTTGAGGGAGACAGTGGTCTAGATTGACCTTTAATCTGGCGCTTTTGATTACTGAAAAAGCCCATCTTTGCATTATCGAGAAATGAGAAGGCGCATCTCGCTCCCTTGTTCTTGAGTCTACCCACTTAAGATATGTCATTCAATAATGTGTATATCGATGAGTATCGTAATACGTATACAAATAACAATACTGACATAAGAAAAATGGACACTGTTATAGTTTTCTACTAACCAACTGAATGTGCATTTTTCTGTTTTGGCATGATGCTTGCATAGGCCACCAGCACATTGGCACCAATTTGGCACGAATTTTCTCCCAGACCCTTTCGATCCCCTGTTCCGCAGAATCCTATTTGCACAGACATACAAGACAAATCACAGAACGACATTTACATAGAACCGCCAGACTTCTCGGAATTTAAAGATCCGTGGGAAAATTATTGTGCACAGAATGATATGGTTACCCTTAAGCAAGAAGATAGTAATGCAACTCAACAGTATTATTCCGCAATCGATGAACCTTCACCTATAACTATGTTAAGCGACACGTTTAATTCTGTACAAACTATTCACCAGTCTCATTGCGAACCGTCACTAGAACATAATAGGAAGGTGTTCTTACACAAGCAACAATACAACGAACATAATTCGTCTCCTTTGTATACTCAAAACCATCGCAACCAAGAACAACCTAATCAATTTATTAGCGAATACAAACAACAGGATACATTTTGTTATTCTGGAAACAACGCGTCCGACAAGCAAGCTCACGATGATTCTTGGCCAATCCAGCATAGTGTAGAAAGTAATGCTCCTGTAAATAATGCGCAACATCAACATTTCAATGAATCCGAATACCATCGTAACGTCGACTGCCATCACCCCCATCATCAACATTTTTGCAGTAACGCAACAATTCCGGAAGAAACGAGACAACACGTTGACCATCACCATACTTATCAGCATTCTTATGACAATCACAGATCATTTCCAGAAGAAACAAAACAGCATGAACATCAGCATGTTCCCCATCATTCGCCTAACGACAGCCACAGAGCATTTCAAGGAGAACCAAAGCAACACCAACACAATCACCATTTTGTTGATCATCAGCAAAGTCAGCATCATCATCAAACGTATGATAATGCGATCAATCAGCAACCCGCTCAACATTACGAACAAGAGAAGCATAGTCATTATAAGAGAGAAGAACGCGCAACCGATAAAATTGATTGTGCACAGCCTAAAGAAACGGCTATAGTTTATCATAACGATTCGTCTATCAATCAAAATGCTGAACAAGGCGATAATCTAAACGTTACAGACGTACGGACTAATCCATTGATATCTACCAGCCCTCCTCCTAATTCCAAACCTTGTACAGACATCCACAATGTAGCAACGCAATCTGACCCACACATAACGGAAGACAGTACAAATGTAAGTAATTGTTCCCACATTCTTCTGTAGATTGCATTAAAATTAGGAAAAAAATTTATACATTCTCTCCGTCATCTATCGACAGTAGATATCATGTCCTTAAATTTTGATTACAATTCATTGAATGTATAATTCGTTAATAGTCTTTGGGACATTACTTGCAGTTTCGAGACATTTCTTGTTTTTTTGTTTTACATTAGATCCTTCAACATTTTCCTATAGTTGTATACCAATAAACTAAATAATAATGTTTCCTTAAATACTCGTAGGAAGGAAGTTTATTACTTAGATTTCATAACACAGACTGTTGTTATTATTAATTTACTAATTCATATCAGTTTTGTGTGTGTTATTTTTCTATATGTTTTGTGATATCTGCATTTGTATGTATATTTTGTTATGACAATGTATTGCAGTCGTATATAAGGTAAATCGTGAAAATAATGTTTAAAAATATGTCTTGTATTTCGATCTTACTCGTATTGTTATAAATTTCGTAAAAAGGAAGAAATATTAAAGACGAAAGTATGTTTTGATTTTATAGGCTGGTCTCGCTGGTGCCTTGGCTCAAATTACATTGGGCGAACCTAGAAGCGCTGAACAAATTGCATTAGAGGAACACATGCGAAAACAAAGTTGGGAGCAGGGACACATTGATTATATGGGTCGTGATAGCTTTGACAATATTTGGAAGAAAATCTGCCAAACACTTTCTCTGGCACCGCCTCGATTACCTTCTCCTCCTAAGGTATTATTTTCATAATAAATTATGACTACAATTATTCTTCTTACAGTTATTCGAACTTTGATGGATTGAATTCGAACTCTCTATAAGTACTTCGAAAAATAGAAATAGAACCTATGCCAGAGAGTTTCGAACCTTTTACAAATACCAATTTACAACTAACCCAAACCAACACCAATTCCGCTTATCAGCAAATTCTATAATATGATGTTACATTGTTTAACGGGAGAAGTTTAGTACTTTTACAAGTACTTCAATCGGTAAATGGAAGTAATACTTGCAAGTATATTCGAATCTTGGTCGAACAGATTCGAAACTTTTATGAATATCGTACCAGAAATTCTCTGATTTTTCTAATCATTATTTTTGTTACTTTTAAAATCAATTATGCCGTCCTTGAATGCATAATTTCATTCAACATGTATAACTATAACTTCATAATCTACCGGATGGATAGATCCATCTATCTATGTATTACACAGATGTCCGTAAATCGGCAAAATAGCGAATTATCAATTTGATTATCCTTTGACAATGAAATAGCAATTACAAATAAAACGACACCTAGCGCATCGACTGTTGTGTTAGAGATGGAAAATTATCTAAACTCACAATATTTAAATCGCGAAGAAGACCCGTTATTATTTTGGCGTGAAAATTTAATGAAGTACCCCATTTTATCAAAAATTGCACATGAATATCTTTGTATAACGGCCATTTCTGTACCTTCAGAAAGAGTGTTCTCAAAAGCAGGAAATATTATGGATGAAAAAAGAAATAGACTAAAACCAAGTATTGTAAATAAAATACTATCCTTAAATAGTTACGAATTTAATAAATAAGATGCTTAAAACCCACTGTGCAGTTCTGATTCCCAAGATTCGGGTACTACTTGTGAAAGATTCGATTCCTTTCAACATCGAAGTACTTATAAGTATCTTTCTGAAACTTGTAAGTACTCATTCCAAGGTTCGATATCAGATTGTATAAAATGAGTACTTTTCAAATATAATCATTGAAACATTATTGTATACGTAATACATAAATACATTTATAATCTAATCCACAGGAATTGGAAGAAGAACTTGAGGAAACTGCAACTGATAAGACTACTGAACCTACCGAGTCCACCGAATCCACTGTGTCTACCGAACTTGTTGAACCCGCTCAGCCTACTAAATCTACCGAAGAGGTGGATAAAGAAACTGGTATGTTCAATTTGGATCAAAATTAATTTCACTTGAACAAGAAACTTTAGTTTTACAATTTGTCTTTACAAATTCTTTTAAACGTACATTTACATGGCGATTACGACTGCACAGGAAAAAAGTATAAAATACAGATCGAACCGATGTAAATTTTTGAGCAATAATGAAAATTGTGTAAGAAACTGAAGATCAGAGTGCTCATAGTGCGAAGCGATTAACTGTTTTCTTGAATACGCTTTACAATTTTCTTTTTTCTTTTTCTTTTTGAATTACAGCATGTGGTATTCAGATTGATACTTAAAGACGAAGTTTTTTTTGTTTATAAAAGTTGAATATAAGTTGCAGTTGCAACATACTTAATAATATATCGGACGATATTACATGTAATTTAAAAAAAGTGAAAAATATATCTTTTTTATACAGTTTATCAAGTTTAAGTGTTTGAAACAGGAACGGAGGACAGCAACTAACAGATCCTGGCGCCATAGCATTGCTACGTCTTGTATTGTCATTTTGCTTTAATGGGGTAAATATTTTGAGAACTCACATCATCACAATCGCGACTTTTACAATCACAATTTCTGAACAATTTCAAGACGCTAATCGAGCGTATCTAAAACAACACACACACAATGTATTACAATTTTTACTATTCAATAAATCAGAATACTCATTTCTCATTCGTTCCATCCTAAGGTTCTGCGTATGCTTATAAAAGTTGAAGAATACATAAATGTCTAGTTTTAATGTAACAATAAATATCGCAAAACTAAATTTTTAATACATATAAATTTATCTTTAATCGATGCTAATATAAAGACTTAATAATTTAGCAGAAATATATTAGATATCGCATAAACTAATAACGTTTCTTTAAATAATTCATTAATGTCTTCTTTTATACAGGGTGTTTATGCAATTACTAGCCAGCGTTTTTCTTGCAAATAATAAATATTATTGTTTGAAAACTCGCTGAAATATGTAAACTACTTCTATTTATTATCCATTTGAAACTAATCTATTTCAATCTGTAAAAAGAAAATTTTATGAAGTAATTCAATAATAAAATCTATTTATACTTCTGTGTTTATATATATAGTATAACTATTCTGTGATAAATATATATAGCTTAAATATTGGACTGTAGGAGCTTATACAAATTCATATTTCTATAGATTAGTTTTACAGAAGTTAATAGTTTGAATGTATTGAAAGCAAAATAAGTTCATATCAGAGGCGGACATTACTTGGCGAAACAAATATTTCAAATACTATTTAATATGTTAGATTTTATTTTGCTTAAAGAAAATAGTATTTTAATTAAGATATACAATTTCGAAAATAAAATGTTTCTATTTTAACAATCTGAACCTCAAAATAAAATATTTCTATTTCAGCAATTTGATCCACAAAATAAAATATTTCTATTTCAACAATCTGAAACACGAAATAAGATATTTTATTTTCAAAAATGACTGCATCAAATGAAATATTTTATCTTCAAAGTTGTACACACTTTAAAATACATAGGATTATTTATTATTTAATATTCAGAACACTATTTTCCCCAGCTCTGGTTCGTATCAAGTTTATTTAGTAATTACTTCGAAAATGACCTTTACTTTTCCATTGCAGAACTTTTCCATTGCAGAACTTTTCCATTACAGAACTTTTCCATTGTTCGAATCAAATAATTTAATATTTCTTCCATATTCGACCTTGTATGACCTTGAAGGTTATTGTGTCGTATACGAATGAATTTCATTTCTAAAACAAAAATAATACAAACACAAAAAATTTACGTATGCCGTCACGTTACTTGCAGAAAACAGTATTATTTCTTCCTGATATTTATTATTTGCAAGGAAAACGCTGGCCAGTAGCGTGAATACCCTGTATAGTTACACGTCTGTGTGGTTTGCTTATATATATGTTGTAATAAACTGAAACGCTTAAGTGTTCATTGCTTGGGTGCAAATAATACGTTGCTAAAACATCATATATACATTTACAATCGTCGTGCATGACATGTTTTTCCGTATCAATGTTTTAACACATAATTTTAACGCCTACATAATAAGCTAGAAACATTACGAACTTATATGTTGTTTGTGCTTTAATTTAACACAAAGCGTTCATGGTACATTTGTCTAGCTAGTGGTATTATTAAGTAGAATTTAACGAGAGCACTTTTACAGTAATAATTTCTTCAGATATTTGTAGAATGTAGAACACAATAAGGGACAGAGTTATTTACTAGAATATCATCAACATTGTATACATATACTGAGTCTCGTAACATGACGACTTCAAATAACTCCAAAGTTATTTGTGGTACGAATAAATTTTTCAATGTTCATTTTCACTGAAAATGCTGTGTGCTTTTCAGGGGAACATATAGTACTGCAATCTATTTTTTATTACTTTTCTTTTTTGTCGACCTATGCATAGATAAAATCGATAACGCACCAAATTCTCCATAAAAAAGGTATTACACCAAATAAGGCTTAAAATGAATAATTTCTAAAATATTTGTAAGACAAATTTTATTTCAGGCAATGCTTGAAGTTTGGTCTATTGCAATCAATGCACTTGCGTAATCGGATTACGAGTGAACGAAGAACTTTTTCCAATGTTTCTGCAGTTACTGCGGCACATGCACTAAAAATGGTTCGCGATAAACTCCATTTTTAATGTTTAAACAATGAACTAAGTTTGAGAATATCTCGATAATTATTCATTCTGAGCCGTATTTGGTGTAATACTTTTTTATGCAGAATTTGGTGGTTTATCCAAATTCGAGGAAAAATATTTGGCATTCTATTTAAAAACTGAGGGTGATCCTCGTATCTTAATAAAAAAGCAAAGTAACAAAAAACAGATTACAGAACCGTATGTCCCCTGGGAACCGTGCGATATTTGTTTGAAAAACTTCTTTGTACGACAAATAACTTAGACTCACCCTGTATACATGACTTTAACAGATAATCTATTTCGAATTATGTATTTTTATTCATACATACCTTGCTATAAACATTAATAATAATCACACATACTTGCTAAAATATGTATATACGTGCAGTAAAGTTATATAGCAAAGAATGTACCGATTATCTCTAAAAACTGTTCCATCTATATATGTATAATATTGCTATTTTTTTAATCTAGCTCAAGCAACAGCCAGTCGCACCGAAGAACAACAATCTCTGCTTAACAATGTTCCTATAATAGACAACGATGATACAGAACCTAAATTATCGGAGGAGACTGAACAAATTACTGATATTACATCTTCCGATGAAAAAAGTAGAAGCGAGCAAAGAGCATCGGAAAAAACAACAAAAGATACTTCTCAGAAATCTATAGTGGCAGCAGAAAGTGAATCCTGTGACACAATTGTGTCCGTGCCTCCCACAGAGTCTACAATAGAGGTACCTAAAAAAGATGTGGACGAACTCGATACAAGTATACTATTAAAAGAAGGCTCGCAAGAAGAAACTGAATCTTTGTTGTCGCAAGATCCAGTTCAATCTTGTCCAGTAGGAGAACAATGCGTTAAAGTATCCTATAACAAAGATAATGTAAACTTTGTTATTTCAACGGAAGAACTTCCAAGCAATGTAACCAATCTTGAAATTACTGTAGACGCTCAACCAATAAAAGTAGATATCACAGATGAAAAACATGCGGATGAATTATCAACTGCTTCTGAAGTTCTTACAGTTAGCCCGGTACCGATACAAGTTGCGGAATCAGTTCTTCAAGTAGAATCCACACAGTCTGTGTCAGATTCGGAGACAATGAGCCAAGAAGTTCTTTCTTCGACGATAACACCTGTTCACGAATCTGATGTACTCCGTTCGGAAATTTCCGCAACAGGGTCTACTGAAAACGTAGCAAAATTGGAGCCAGATGCTAATAAAACTCCAGAAAGTATTGATACTATCGATAAATTGAGTGAATTGTGTAAAAACTCAATGGAAGCTTCTCAAATTTTAACTGCTCCAGAACAACCTGAACCTACAAAAACGATTGCACCATCATCATTGTCATCGAGTATTACAATTGACGCAGAAACACCAAGAACGTGCCCTGATAAGAATTCGCAGCAAGAAAGAGAATCAGTCGAACAAACTAAAGAACCCGAAACGTCCGCAACGAAGGAAACAGAATTATGTGAACCTTCATCAGACTCTAAAGTAGTTAAACCACCTTCGTCAACTGAAAGCCCAGTTAGGCCATCGAGAGCAAAAGAAGTCTGTCAGCCTTCGAAAAGCGTTCAAGAATCTCCATTGCAGGAGAAGGAGAAAGTAACAAAAAAAACTGCAAAGAAATCTTTGGAGAAGCCTATGTCGGAGGGGGAGCCTACGGAAATGACAGAGGGTGATGTTAGCGGAAAGAAAGTTGTGAAAAAGGTAGTAAAAAAGGTTGTAAAAAAGCCTAAAGCAAAGCCAGAGGAAGGACTGGATGATGGTGCGGAAGATAATTCTGCTGGTAAACCAAAAAAGACTGTAAAAGTTGTTAAAAAAGGTACAAAATCTGCGCAAGCTCTCGACACAGATGCACCTGTCCCTGAAAACCCATCATCCAGTACTTCCAATGCACCGATCCCACCAAAAAGAAAAGCAAAGACCACAGCCGCAAAACCAGATGTTAAAAAGTCCGACATAGAATAGCGTAATCACAATATATACTAACTGACAATAATAATGAAACAAAATACTCGAAGGTTTCCAAATTAAGAACCGTAAAAGGAAGAAAGTAATAAATGGTGATACTTAACTAGTCTCTCCTAATTTTTATATTTTTAATATGTCTGAAATTGTATCACCCATAGTTTTCTCATGTTTTGAATGCTTACGAACTTTTTCAAGCAGCATTATATTCCAATGTTATGTTTTGCTTCATAATTTATACATATTTTATAATGTGTCCCATTTAATTAAGTGTCAACATTGAATAAATGCTTTTTTTTTATATATATATATTTTACTCCCACTTACATAATTTACCTATGCCGTTGGAGTAAAACTACTACCGTCTAGGTATAATGTTCTGTAATTATTACTTTATTAATATACATTATTTTAATATACGTGTCTTCACTAACTTTTCACTCACTTATTTAGTTTCAATTTGTATTTAACGATATACGGATACAAGTAGCGATATTGATCATCTATATAAAATATCTGATATTTTATTAACAAACAACGCAAAATAATTTGTATTACAATTCGTAGAACTATGTATGTATACTGTGAACGAGATTATGAAAAACTAGTAAAAAATTTTTTACTTTACACGAAGTTTATCCGTTTTATATGTATTGATTTGTATCTTTATATATTTATACATATGGTATATAATATATAAATATATATAAACGAAACATGCATCATCGCACAATAAGTTTCTTGTTCGAGAAATACCAGAATTGTTGAATTTGTTTGAAAACTCGCTGAAATCGAATAAACTACTTCTATTTATTACCCATTTAAAACTAATCTATTTCAATCTGTAAAAAGAAAATTTTATGAAATAATTCAATAATAAAATCTATTTATACTTCTATGTCTTTATATGTAGCATAACCATCGAACTATCCCCATTTCATTGATTCTGTGATAAATATATTTATAGTTTAGATATTAGACTGCAGGAGCTTATACAAATTCATATTTCTATAGACTATAGTTCTACAAAAACATAGTTTGAATGTATTGAAAGTAAGATAAGTTCGTAACAAGTTTGTTTAATAATTATTTCGAAAATTAATATAGTAATAGTAAACATATACGTTAACAATAATTACGAGATTCGATGATAACGGAGCACATCTAATACGATAATGCAAAGAGTAAAATTTCAAGTTACGTTTAAGCATTATCTTTTTAGAAAGAGCAGACAATTTCCTGTTCAACTTTAACGTAAAACTTGAAATTCTATTGTAACTGGAACATTATCTTTTTAGAAAGAGAATTTCTTGTTCAATTTTAATGTAAAACTTGAAATTCAATTGTAACTTGAACATTATCTTTTTAGAAAGAGCAGACAATTTTCTGTTCAACTTTAACGTAAAACTTGCAATTCGATCGTAACTGGAACATTATCTTTTTAGAAAGAGAATTTCTTGTTCAATTTTAATGTAAAACTTGAAATTCAATTGTAACTTGAACATTATCTTTTTAGAAAGAGCAGACAATTTCCTGTTCAACTTTAACGTAAAACTTGAAATTCGATTGTAACTTGAACATTATCTTTTTAGAAAGAGCAGACAATTTCCTGTTGAACTTTAACGTAAAACTTGAAATTCGATTGTAACTTGAACATTATCTTTTTAGAAAGAGCAGACAATTTCTTGTTCAATTTTAATGTAAAACTTGAAATTCAATTGTAACTTGAACATTATCTTTTTAGAAAGAGCAGATAATTTTAATGTAAAACAATGATTTGAGATAATATCGTTTAAAAATAGTATTCCCTCCGTAGTATCGCGTTTGGCGCCTTGTTTAGCGTCACGTTTTATATTCCCACCATCGTGTTGCGTATCTAGCAATGCGCAGACTAACAGGTAAAGGAAAAAGCGGTGAGTGTGAGAGATGGAACGAAAGCAGGCGTGCGCTTGCATTGCATGAAACCAGAGACTACAGTAATGTCCCAGAATAATGCAAATTATGCATCGTAAACGTAAAAGTAAGACTTTTGAGGGCGATTGCGGCCTAAATTTATCTTTTATCTAGCGCTCTTGACTACTGAAAAACCTCACCTTTGCATTATCGAGAAATGAGAACTCGTATCCCGCACTCTTGCAATCCTGGAAACGAGAGTCTGCCCTCTTGATTCCCGCCAATACCACTACCCCACTATCTTTCCGCCGGTGCGCATGCGCGAGAAAACTGCCAATATCTGCTCATTGCGCGCATACGCAAAAATCCCGTGCAATATCCCAGCTGATCCCAGCTACGGCTGCGAACCAGAGTTGGGCATTAATCAATTAAAATTTCAACCAAGATGTGTACGATTAAAAAAGGTAATCATTGAAAAATGGACGATTGATTCAATCAACTGATGAAGTTAATCGTCAATCATTGATTAAAAAAAGAAATCATCGAAAAATCGGAGACTGATTTAATCAATTGTTGACGGTCTATCCATAAATTGTAATAAGGAGAGAGAGAGAGAATTGACAGAAATATATCTCAACAAAAACTCAGTTTATATATTTTTCAGTATGCATACAGTCAGAGAGGAAATGAGAGTGCTCACGCCTATCTCTGAACTTGACTCCTGTTTGGCATGCTCACGCTTAGCACGGAACAGCTCCTATACCGGCGGTAGAGCCCACTTTTACCACGTAACAGAGAGCACATCAGTTTTAGCTCTACCGCCGGTCTAGGAGCTGATCCAGGCTAGGATTTTGTGTGGGGGCAGCACTACATCGGGCACGGTCAAAACCTGGGCGTTCCTCATTTCCTCTCTGATACAGTTTTGATTCCATATTTCATTTCGAAATCAATTATCCGATTGACGATTACAATTGAAAAGAATGCAATCGTTAACCGCAATTAACGGCTAAAGTAGGAGTTTAATTGTTAATTGCGATTAAAAAAAAACGATTGAAGTAGAAATTTATTCGTCAATCGTTGATTAAATTTTTGCCCAACTCTGCCGCGAACCAATCAGATCGGCGAGAAGCTTTTTCTACCTTCCAGGACGTCTCGTTGCGTCTCCCAAGTTGCGCGACGTCACGGAGGGAATACTGTAGTTGTACAGTTCTGGGTTACGGAATGCCCCCCACTAGCAGAAAACCCGCGCAGCGACACAAGTCTGCGCGCCGCAAGTGGACGCGGATCTAATATATGTGTACGTGCTGTCGTACTTACACGCATGCACAAAGGTACACCAGTATAGACGGTATGGTCGTTTATGTAGGTTTTTTTCCGTGAGTAGCGAGGTAGAGCGCGCGGTGTTCTCGGTTGAAGAATATAAAACGCAAAATAATGATTTGTCACAAGTGAGGTGAACCGAATACGGTGTAATGATCAAAGATATGGCTGATCATGAGGCCATACAGGCCACAAACGACGATGCGAGTGAGTGTAAAAGATACGCGGTGCAACTTGGTTACTGGTCCGATCCATTTATCAACTTTTTCGTGAAACAAGCCGGACGAAAAGCGCCCGAGATCAATCGCGGTTATTACGCGAGAGTGAAAGGGATCGAAGTGTTTGTCGACAAATTTCTCAAGGTACGTGCGCACGGTCAATTCTACGCGGTAATCTCGTTCGCCCCGCGAATCGAGATTCGCATAACCTAGAAACATATAGAAACAATCCGGGATACAGCTGATTCGAGTAACGAAGGATGTGTGCGGTGCCGGAAACCTTGACCTGACCGAGGCCCTGTCCTAATTTCCGAGGTCCCCCTCTTTTATCGCGGAACAACAATATAGGCTGATCTCGTACACTGCCGAACTTTCTTTCTCTTTTTTTATTAAAACAATACGAATATGTGTATATATATATATATAGGAAATTGTAATGCTGATATTCTTGGAATTTGTTTAACGAACGTCGTCGTAGAACGATAGTTACGATAGTTAATTAGCTGTTATGAAAATATATGATGATAAGTAAAAATGAAAAATTAGAATAGCAAATATATTGTTGAAATCGTTTAACGGAACAAACGGATATAGTACACAGTGTATATATATCAGTTACATGTATTACAATTGATTAATGACTAAATAATAAATGTATTGTCCAAAGATAGAAGAAAAATGAATTATTAGAATAGCAAGTATATTATTGAAGTCGTTTAATGGAATAAACGGACATAGTAAGCAGTGTATACATATCAGTTACATGTATTACAATTGATTAATGACTAAATAATAAATGTATTGTCCAAAAATAGAAGAAAAATGTATTCTGTTATGTTCAACTGTATTCAGTGATTATATTAATATTAATATATAGACAGCGGATTTTTATGCGAAATAAAAATGTTCTACCCGAATTATATCGAACTGGAGTGAACTGGAAATTTATTTTCTTTCTTAATACGGTTAATAGGTTGAAGATAATATAACAGAATTTTTCAATTCTTCTAATGTTTTTTAATGTTATACCTGAATTATATCAAACCGGAGCAAAATAGAAATTTATTTTCTTTGTTAATACAGTTGAAAGCTTGAAAATAATATAACCGAAATTTTAAATTCTACATAATGTTTTTACTTTTTTAAATTACACCTACTCATTTTTGTTCTAAACGTATAAAATCCGCTGTGTATTAATGTACTATAAATATAATATTAGTAATTAACAGACTGCAGATCTTTATGCGAAACAAAATTGTCTGCATTAATAAAGGAGAAATCATATATTGACATCTTTAATTTCTCAAATTTTCCAACAATTTTGAATTTTTCTACATATAAATGCATAAAAATCCGCAGTCTAGTAATTAATCGTCATTGAAGAAGAATTAAATTTTAAAGCAGAAGTAACCTTTAGCTACTCGCATGGGGTCATGGTAATCTCGATGTCTTTATAAATGTGTAATTCCTGTCAATCTTCCTGTCGAAAAATGTTAACAGAGACCTAACTAATGTAAATAAATAATCAATTAGAACTAAAATAATTATTTTATTTGAATTGAAACATTATTATTAGATTGCGGATCTTTATGCATTTACAGCAAAATTGAGTAGATGAAATTCGAAATTGTTGAAAAATTTTAAAAATTGAAGATGATCAATATATGATATTTCTCCTCTATTAAAATTGTTGAAAAATTTAGAAAATTAAAGATGTCAATATATGATTTCTCCTCTATTAAAATCATTAAGGGAAGAAACAACATTCGATTTAGCTTCTGTTTCTTACAATCGATGCAGACAATTTTTATTTTGCATAAAGATCCGCAGTCTAATTATTATATTGGAGTCCTACAAGACTCCATGCGAGCAATTTTGTACAAATCGTGGTGCGCAAGTAACTAAAGGTTGATAATCAAATAGGTCGTAGAAATATACGTTTGAGCGATTTAAATATTGGGTTGGCAAGAAAATAATTTCGGTATTTTAAGGTGAAACAGACCCCAATTTTTATTCAAGCAATGAACTTTAATGAATAAGATATTTATGTACCTTCTGTTCGATGTTCTTTTGCCAAAAAGAATAAACAAGAAAATATTTTATTGATTAAAGTTCATCGCTTGAATAAAGAAATTCGGTTTTTTATTTCGCCTTAAAATGTCAACGACCATTGCCTCGCTGCAAAAACCGATTCTCGTATGATCACTGAAGTTAAACAGCGTTGGGCGCAGGCAGTGCTTGAATGGGTAACCGCCCAGTACATGCCGGGGGTGACTCACTGGGTACACGCTGCATGTTGTTGGCAAATAGGTGGTTCGGAACCCACCGTAATAAAAAGTAGATCCCGCTGAAATTAGGCGATAGTGAGAGATGGAGAAAGTGGTAAATGGATTCGAAACCCTGAGCGGACCAAATATCATTACTATGTTCTATTTCATCTTAAAATACCGAAATTGCTTTCTTGCCAACCCAATACATGATATTTATAGAGATAATTAATTCATTTCATTGGTACAGTTGTCTGGTGAGAAAAGCCAAATCATAAACTTGGGCGCTGGTTTCGATACGCTTTATTGGAGACTTAAAGAAACAGGGAAATGTCCGTCGAATTTTATAGAGCTCGATTTTCCAAGCATCACTGCTAGGAAATGCTACCACATCAAGAAGCACAAACAGTTGATAGATATGTTGAATACAGAAGGTTACGTTTCTCCTCTAAAATGTTGTATTTTCATTTTCGTAAACGATCAACTATTATTATTAATGAAATTCATTTATTTTTGCAGATGGAGAAATTAGGTTTTCAACGACAGATCTGCACGCCGCCAATTATCACGTGATGGGAACTGATCTGCGGCACATATCTCATTTTACTAATAAATTAACACAAGCAGAAGTTAATTTTAATTTACCGACTATGTTCCTTACAGAGTGTGTTTTAGTGTATGTAGACCCAAGTGCAGCTGCTGCACTATTGCAATGGCTCGCAAGCAAATTTCCAAATAGTATTTTTGTTAATTACGAACAAGTGAACATGAAAGATAAATTCGGGCAAGTTATGTTGTCTAATTTACGTAGTCGTGGATGTCTGCTAGCAGGTGTGGAAGACTGCGAGTCATTGGAAACTCAACAAAAACGGTATACATTTCTATTTGTTGTACTTAAAGATTCAGGGTGAGTTTCGTAACGTGACGATCTCAAATAGCTTGTCAGTTATTTGTCGTACGAACAAATATTTCTAACAAAAGTTGCACGGTTTCCTGAGGAACATACAGTGCTCTAATCTGTTTTTTATTACTTTGTTTTCTTATCGAGATATGAGGGTCAACTTTAGTTTTTTAAATGGAATGTCTAATAGTAATAGTAGTATTTATTTATTTCATCCATATTCCATATCCATATTCATCCATATCCCATGCCATACCCTATGCCTTACTGTCTATAATCGATGTTAATCCTTTGATTATTTCTTTATTATTTATTTCTTTATATTTATTTATTTCTTTCCTATATCTCTCGATACTCCTAAGCCAGTCTACTGTTTCTCCCAGTCTTTTATCTTGTACTATCTTTTCTATATGGAATGTCTAATATTTTTTCTCAAATTCGGATAAATTATGAAATTCTGCGTAAAAAATTGCACAAAGTGGGACTTCAAATGAATAATTACTGAGATATTTTCAAATGAATAATCTTCTATTAGGAAATACGTTCGGTCATTCCTAACACGACTTTGTTTGCGACGGCAGGCCATATTTGTAAACATGTTCCCGGTTAGAAAGTAAAAATCATCAACACGAAATGCCTATCTTTTATCTTAGTAAACGTTAAAGTCGTATTGAGAAAGGTGCTACATTTATTATTACGATGTTTTGTAACAGTAAAAAATACGATATGATAATAGTTTATGAAAAAAATGCTACGAGAGCTAAGATCTTGTACCAGGCTAAGTATTCTGATCGAAACTAGCCATCGCATTCTACCTTTTTATAGGGGTATTTATCGTTTCTTTAAGTTTAACTCTTGTTTCTCAATTACTAAGTATAATTAGTGCATGCGCTGCAATAACTACAGAAACACTGGAAGAAGTTCTTCGCTCGCTGATGATTCGATTACACAAGTGCATTAACTGCAACGGACAACACTTTGCACACCGCTTGAAATAAAACTTGTTTGAAAAATATCTCAAAAACTATTTACTTTAAGTCCCACTTTGTATAATACTCTTTTACGCAGAATTTCATAATTTATCCGAATTTGAGAAAGAATATTAAACATTCCATTTAAAAAAGGTGGCCCACATATCTCGATAAAAAAGCAAAGTAATAAAAAACAGATAAAAGCACTGTGTGTCCTCCAGGAAACCATGCAAGTTTTGTTCGAAACACTTTTTCATACAACAAATAACTCACGAGTTACGCTACTGTGCAAAAGAAAGAAGCACCCAGCCATATTTAATAGAAAAGCATAAAGAGTCAAATAAGAACACAGTAAGTTTTGAAAAAGGATTCCGCTGTTTAATTGAATAGTTCTGAGAATATATTGCGGATTATCTAATACTTTAAATTAGGGCTGTTACTTTCCTTCGAAGGTCGAAGATTTTGAAGCTTCGAAGCTTCGATTTTAGAAACTTCGAAGGTGATGAGAATCAAAGTTTTGAAGCTTCGAAATTCGAACCTCCTTAGTAAATTATTAGAGGATTTAGAAAAGCAGAGTTTTTCAAAGCTTTGAACTTCGAAATTTCGCTGCTAAGTTATATTTAATACAATTACAAACACTTCTATATTTTGAAAAAATACGCCACCACAGCTTAAAGATTGATTAAGTTATAACTTCATACGATTCGAAGGCTTCGAAACTTGGTGCACTTCGAAGGCTTCGAAACTTCGTACACTTCCCTTCGTTCCTTCGAATTCTTCAAATCTTTGAAGAGTCGAAGCTTCGGGAAAGTAACAGCCCTACTTTAAATGCAATAAATCAATCATTGTACAATACAATTTCTACATAAAGATATTCTTTGTCATTATATCTTATAATTATACTGAGTGCTTCTTTCTTTTGCACAGTAGCGTATTTGACATCGTCTCGCCCTGTATATTAATCGATATACTTGAAGAGTGACGTGCAATGATCGTTTTTCAGATTTACGCTAAATAATTGGGAAGGCTCTAATGCGTGGACCATGGTAGAGGTCTACGATTCGCTGCCTCAATCCGAGCGTAGTCGAATCGAGCATATAGAAATGTTGGATGAACGAGAACTTTTAACTCAGTTGTTACAACATTACTGTATTTCGATTGCTTGGAATGGACAAACACTCAAAAACTTGTCTATAGCACAGGGTTAGCTTTCCTAACTCTTTATAAGTTACTCCAGGTAGTAATACTGCATCATTAAACAAAAAAAACTCTATAAGCTTGTAACTATGTGTGGCAACTAGTGATGCAAAGCCATTATTTGTTCATGGGACGAATAAGTTAAAAATTTGTCAAATTCAACGTATTTTTCTTTTCTTTGAAAACACAAAATTTCACGAATTTGTTTGCGGATGAATTTGGAAGAGTTTGTGTGCATTTTCGTTTTTGTGCGAAACGAACATATACAGGTTTCTACGTCTGTTGTACACAAAATTTTTTCACAGATACTCAATCATTGTAAGAAGAGTCTTATGGAAAAGATGCTTTGGCATTCGAGTATCTAAAATTTGATTTGAAAGTTACAATCTGTATTTCTATTGTGATCATAATTGTGTGTTATAAATGTTATAATGCGTATACTGTGAAAATAATATTGATGGAGTTTAAAGTTTATTCGTATCTTTCCAATTTGCTAGATATAAAAAAAGATAAAATCAAATATTTTTCACTTGTGCAACGTTTGATTAAGTTTCACAAATTCTATTTATTTTCTGTAAAGTAAATCTAGAAACAGCCTACGATATAGACATCAATCCGAGGTATACAGATTAGAAAAATTGATATTACAAACATCTGTGCGGATGCGTTATTTTCTTATACGAACTTTCTTATACTACTTTGTACTTGAAAATTCTTATCTTTATAGAATCTACTATCGTATAATAACGTTTTTAAATATGCTTTCAGTATATTCGTATATTTCTTACTACATCGTTATAAGTCAAATTAGTACTACAGATTATTAATGAATTGCATTTGTAGCTTTTTCCTGTGCGCGATCATATAAAATACTAACATGCAACGAAAACGAGATTTCACTGAAATGCGAAATCAGTATATCAACGTATTATTTGCACAGAAAGGATTCATTGAAATACAGCTGATGTTCTTACTTGTACTGCAATTTCTGCTACCGATAGAGAGTGTAATAATTCAATTATTTCTGTGAATTAGGGAAGAATAAAATGTATATACAGGAAATTGTATTTTCACCATTGTCACTATAGAAGTAAGTCTATAATAATGTAGGTGGATCGTAAAACGATAACGAAGAGATTCTCAGAAAGCGAGTTGTTGGCAGGTTAACGAGATTATACTTATACGTATTATATTCATTTCTTTCCAAAGGACTATATATAAATCGACTCATTAAATTGCCTACAGCTTGATTGCTGAATTGATAAAAAAATTAATTTTCTTAAAAAGGAACATCAGGGTTACGGTATACACAAACTAAGAATAGCATGAGAATTTACACAGAACTTCCGTTTATTAGTAACAACACAACTAATTCTTACTTGCCTCATCTTTTAATGTATTAACACTCTGAAAGCGATTGCAACTGTATTTTTCTCATTATTCGCGATGATATATATTCGCCAATATTCTCGTAATGGCTTATTAGACCATAAGATGTAACATTATATAGAGAAAAAGCATATAAATATATTTAAAAGAAAAAAAAAGAATTGTGAATTCGTATTATTGAAACTTGTATGTTTTTGAACATAGGATTGCATACCTGGAGTAACGAGCACTAAAAAAAATAAACAAATAATCCAATGTTCTATTTTTCTGGAAAGTTATCACGGTTATTATCTATCAGCGACAGTAGATCCGATTCTTTCCAATTTCGTGTTTCAGAATATTCGATAATAAAAATTATACTTTGTCAGAATAGTTTTCATACAATCTCACTTTATTTACTTGAAACGATATCGAGTATACATGTTAAGTATTTTAGACAGCTTCAAGTTTGAGAATCAAATTGTTCGTGTAGCTTCCTTCTTTGTTATTACAAATTGGAACAAAACACTGCCAATACATCATTGAAAAACTTTGAACTGTGACGCACGAGTGAACGATAGTTGCTTTTACAAAATTGAAGGTTTTCAATCGAATCGGGGGTGCCGATATTATTAGCGTTGTCCTCTTTGTTCGTTCATTTTTATTCAAATAAATACATCGAATCTATTTTATGATGTTTCGTTTAATAATAATAATAATAATAGTTTGAATCTCAAACTTAAGAAGTACTTTTACCTTTAAGAAACGCGAATGTCACAATTCTATGTTTCTGCATGTAATTTATTCTACACTTAATGTTATTACTGTCTTTTATGGATGCTGTAAAAGTTCAATGATACAATGGCTATACAAGTATTCTGTGTGCTTCCATGTTATAGACGGATGTGAAACGATCAGAAAGTATGTCCTTACTTTGCGTAACGTTGTGATATTGTTAAATCATGGCATTTGTACAGTGACTCCCATTAATATTCGGACGCTCTCAAGAACACGACAACTTTCTTAATATCGGACTATACGATTTGAACTTTTTTCAGAAGTTAGAGCAATTAGTTTACTACAGGATGTGAAAAGAAATTTTTTCAAAAATTGCAACTGGTCGGAATTGTATGGAAAATACTAGAGGTTGCATTTTACAACCTTTTTATGTGGGCCTATATTGAAAATTTAAAATATACGTTTTGTAGATCAGTGTCAATTATACGCATTGTGTAAGTTTCTTCGAAATTGGTTGATGCGGGGAAAAACGACAGACGTTGAAAGATATAAGAATATTTAAATGCAGAAAAACTGCAATTTTTACCATCTTTAACACTAGGTTTACGGGACCCGTCATTTTGACGGATTTCGGACTTCATGAGCAAAATTACAAAAACCATAACTATTAATTCTTTCCCAATTTATGCTGACAATTATTGGTGTAATGAGACAAATATATACCCAAATTTATTTCCTCCTCAGCCCTGTAATTTCAGAATTCTGTATGATGTATACCTATCTCTACGGATACCCGTCAAGATGACGGGTAAGCTATCGTAATAAATCGTTTTTTTCTTCATGAAATTATTTTTCCGGTGACAAAGTGACAAAGTTAGACCGTAGATACTAAATAACAATCATAATTCAACGGAGATATCTTTCGATGGCTTATATAGTACTTTATCGATAATTGTCCCAAACACGGGTCTGCCCAGGGACAATTATCCGCCAGGGATACTATTCTTTGACTATTGCCGAACGTAGGCCTCGGTCGCTGAGAAGTGTAAACATAACGAATCCAACAACAAAACTTCTATATTTTTCATTATTTAAGTCTGTTAAGATTGTAATTGTTTTTAAATTAAATTAATCGTTTTTCGTGTCCGTAAAGATAGTTATATAAAAATGTTCGTAAACCTAGTGTTAAATGTTTGTAGTTCATTGCAACGTCGACCGATTTCGATGAAATTTTCAGAATATGTTTAACGCTAATCGTACCGCGACCGGTCAAATGACCGTTTTCACATTGTTTATTTTTTAATTATTGAAATTGTAGAGATGCTTCCATTGGAAATTATTCGATACATTTCTTTATTCGAGCACGTATTATTACAAAAATTGTGAAAAATCTAAATATATTCAGTTTTGTAATTTTTATAAAACCAGATATACTGATGCAACTTTTAGTATTTTGCACACAATTCCGACCAATTGCAATTTTTGGAAAAATTTCTTTTTACGAAAAAGTTCAAATCGTATGATCCAATATTAAGAAAGTCGTCGTCTTTTTAAGAGTGCCCGAATATTAGTGGGAGTCGCTGTATATTGCAATTCGAAGAAAGTAACTGAAAATTAACATTGATTAGAACTTAAAGATATTTATGACACTTGTTTTCTTGTATTTTATAGCAAAATTTTATCTTATTCGCAGATCTGTTTTTAAATGTGTGATAAAGTAAAATGTATAAGTGAACACGGTTCGTTAACTTAGACTTAATTTAATTTATTACATAAAAAAAAGGACATGAATATCATGTATACTATTCTCCTTAAACCTGGTTTGATTATTCTGTGAGGATTAACGAAAAATAAACAGCATCTATCTTCATGTGTATAGTACTATTTATAACAATTTTATTTATAATAATTTTCTTATGTAAAAATATGAAAAATATACTATGGGTACAATTATAAAGTTATATAATTCCTCCAATGTTATATTAAATATTGCATTGCTCGTTGCTTTTAAAAAATGTTGTAGAAAGAAACTACGACTTCGAGTTTCTTATTAGCGATCGGCTAATTAGATATCGTACTTATAGATTATCGTATAAAGGGATAATTTCAAGCACTAACGGTTTTCTGATTATTAGAAACCTAGAGGATTTGATTGAACGCATCCTCCGTGATCGCACACGTTCCTCGAAATTTTACTTAATTTGCTAAACACGTCCAATTGTTTGCCAGACGAAATCATGCTCAAGTTTTGTTTCACGCGATCGGATGCCTGTAATGCAATCGACAATTATATTAGTATTACAAGAATGTACCATAAATAACAGTAAAATTCTAATTTAAGGGGGTAGACTCTCGTTTCCAGGATTGGTTGGATTCTCATTTCCCGATAATGCAAACGAAGGAGTTTTTCAGCAGTCAAAAGCGCTAGACAAAAGATCAATCTAGGCCGCAGTCGCCCTCAAAAGTCCTATTTTTACGTTTACGAAGTGTAATTTGCATTATTCGGCAGCATGTAGCTGTCGCAGCTTTATGAAAATTTCCGGATAATACAAATTAGGCCTCGTAGATTTAAATATAGTGATTAAAAGTTGAATTTGAATTTCGATTTAAATTGAGGATCGCTGAGAGTTGAATTTGAATTTCGATTTAAATATCACAATTGAAAGTTGAATTTCGATTTAAATTGGATTGCTGAGAGTTGAATTTGAATTTCGATTTAGATATCACAATTGAAAGTTGAATTTCGATTTAAATTGGATTGCTGAGAGTTGAATTTGAATTTCGATTTAAATATAACGATTGAAAGTTGAATTCGGATTTAAATTGGGTCGCTGAGAGTTGAATTTGAATTTAGATGTAAATACAATGATTGAAAGTTGAATTTCGATTTAAATTGGGTTGCTGAGAGTTGAATTTAAATTTAGATGTAAATAGAATGGTTGAAGTTGAATTTCGATTTAAATTTGCATTATTCGGCAGCGTAATTTGCATTACTCGGAAGCATAAAGCTGCGCATGTAGCTATTTTCATAAAGCTGTAACAGCCGCATGCTACCAAATAATGCAAATTACGCCTCGCAAACGTAAAAATAGGACTTTTGAGGGCGATTGCAGCCTAGATTGATCTTTTATCTAGCGCTTTTGACTACTGAAGAAACCCATTTTTGCATTATCCAGAAAAGGGATCCCGCATCCTTGCAATTCTAGAAACGAGTCTACCCCCTTAACGAAAAATGTTCTTACTTCGGTACACCACGTCAGCGCCATAGTAATCTCATGTTCTGCGCTTGGAAGATTTTTATTAGCAGCCATTGTTGCTCTGCTCAATACAACAGCCATAGTATACGTATCGAAAGCTACTTGTGCGATTCTGTGGAGTATAAATTGTTCGTCCACGATTCCATGTCCATATTTCCTGAGACAATCTTCTATTCCTTGACCGAACAGTTCTATACCCTATAAATGAATTATTCGTTACTGACTCAAATCGCTGATAATCGAGGTCACTAAATGACTTCGAAAACAAACTAGCAACTAGAACCAATAGGTACAGGATTTAAAGAAATTATATGTCGCGGCTACCATAGGATGATTCTACGATTTGGTTGAAATTGAACTAAGGAATGTGCCGCAAAATTGACCTTTACCTTGAATTTTAAGGTCGAAAGGTCAACAATTTTTTTTAATTGCATCGTATTTTACTCGTTTTATGAGCATTTAATTAATAATTTTAACGTTTAAGAGCCTTGGGTTACGTTTTCTCGTTATCCGATCGAGCTCAAACTTAGCACAGATTTTTTTTATTAATTAGAACAATCCTGGGGATACCGTAAAAGAAATTCAAAAGTCGAAAATAAAAGCCACCCTAATGTACATGCATATTAGGGTGAATAATCGAAATAAAACAATAGAATCAAGCTGGAAGCTTGTATTCTTCAATTACCATTTTGTGGAAGATAAGTGTCCGGTGATTTATGGACGGAATTGTATATTAATGGTATAAATGAATACAAACCTTAGTACACAGCGCAGCACTTTCTTCCAATTTTGGATGAACCAAGTGCGTAAGACTAGGCGCAGATCCTAAACCAATAGCTCGTGTAGCTCGCTTAGTTGCTTCCTCGAAAATTAATCCTAGATTGGCAGTGGGATTTTTAAAGGCTCTCAGTAATTCTGTCAAATGACTTCCTGCATATTGAATTCCAGTGAGTGCGACGAAGAGACGGAGGATATCATTAGTTCCTTCGAAAATTCTGAAGATACGCAAATCTCGCATAACACGTTCAAGGCAAGCGTCTCTCATATACCCCATTCCGCCCAATATTTGAATAGCTTCGTCGCAAACCCACCATGCAGACTCGGATGCGAAACACTGCGAAAAGATTTTAAAGATATATTAAATACTACAGAATTGCCAGTATAGCAATTGAATATAATCGAGTTAGTTTGTTCAATAAATTATACTTTAGAGATTGCAGCTTCCAAATGGTAGTCTTGACTCCCGCTATCCATATTACCAGAAATTGTGTATGCGAGAGATTCAGTCACATAATGCAATATTGCCATGCGGCCCAATTTCTCTTGAATAGTTCCATAATTGTCAATTGTGCGTCCAAATTGTACACGCTGCGTTGCGTGTTCAGCTGCTTTTTTGATACAATAACGCATAGTACCAGAAAGGGCAGACGCCATCCCAAATCTACCATTATTTAGGATGGTCATTGCAACCTAAAACAACATATATAATTTTTTATTATTAATTCAGACCAGAGAAACTTGAAAGTTACAATCTGTATTTCTATTGTGATCATAATTGTGTGTTATAATGCGTATACTGTGAAAATAATTTTGATGGAGTTTAAAGTTTATTCGTATCTTTCCGATTGCCAGATACAAAAGAAAAAATTAAATTCTAGAAATACAAATTAAATATTTTTCAGTTGTGCAACGTTCAATTAAGTTTCAATCTGAAATTGAGACAACCAATACCTTGAAACCTTGACCCTCTTCGCTTAGAACATTTTCTGCTGGTATTTTAACATCTTCGAAATATATTTCAGTTGTATTGCTACATTTGATACCCATCTTCTTTTCCGGTGGTCCGCTTGTTACACCGCCAAATGATCTTTCAACAATAAATGCTGTAACTTTCTCCATTGTTTCACCTGTTTTCGGGTTCTTCGTTGGGACTTTTGCAAACACAGTCAGTATTTCTGCTAGACCACCGTTTGATATCCAAATTTTGCTACCGTTTAATACGTAATGCGATCCATCGGCAGATTTAACTGCTCGAGAACGAATCGATCCAGCGTCTGAACCACAACTTGGTTCGGTCAAACAAAACGCTGCCATATCTCTGTTACAGACCTTCGGAAGATATTTCTTTTTCTGCTCTGGTGTGCCGAACAGAAGTATACCCTGCGTTTCAAGATTAAATTATGAAATATTGTTTAATAAAATTATTAGGTTGTTGCATATGAAATGTCCGATTTTAGAATGTAATTCTTAGAAAACGTCTTAATCAAGAAATGCTGTTACAGTCTATATTATATAAAACGATATACAATATAGTTTATTATATAAAACTTTCAGGTACAAAGCTAATCCTTACCACCAATCCTTAACACTGGTCAGATGACCAGTTGTAGATTTTTTATTTCACAATTAATGAAATTATAAAAATGCTTTCATAAGAAATGATTTAATAAATATCTTTATTAGAGCACGTATTATAATAAGAATCGCGCGAAGTCTAAATAAATTAATTCTTGTCATTCTTTTGCAAGACAACCACGTGCCTGTTACTTCTATTGTTTTCTATCTATTGTATAATTTTATTACCACGCTTATATTAGCTTGCCGAGTTGTCGTTGTCGATGTTGTCGTTGTTGTATGCGTCAAATCTTGAAATCGAATTTTAAACCACTTCCCGATGAGCTAGAGACTTGAAACTTTAAACATAGCTCAGAACTGGGTGACAATGCAATATTAAAAAACAAATTTAAAAAAAAAACTGTGCGTCTAGGAGAAAAAAAATTTTTAATATTAACGATTAAAAAGTAGAAAATAAAAAAATATATAAAAAAAACTTTTTAACGCTTATATTAAAGTGCACTAAAAAGGAGAAAATAATTTTTTTAGACATTAGCGACAATAAATAAAAGCGTGGAGCGCTAAACTATATTGACGCAATCTTCA
>CM052255.1:317382-338613 GCA_028455795.1 Lasioglossum marginatum | reverse complement strand
AATAATGTAACAGTATTTTTAAACTCTTCTAATATTTTTACTGTTTTGAATTGCACCAATTCATTTCTGTGGAGTGAACAAACTGGAGTGAAGTTGAATGGGTTGAAAATAATATAAAAGTGTTTTAAAATTCTTATAATATTTTTACTGTTTTAAATTGCACCAATTCATTTCTGTGGAGTGAACAAACTGGAGCGATTTGTTTTCTTTCTAAATATGTTTAATAAATTGAAAATGACATAACAGTGTCTTAAAATTCTTCTAAAGCTTTTATTGTTTTAAATCGCACATATTCATTTCTGTGGAGTGAACAAACTGCAGTGAAATGGAAATTTATTTTCTCCCCTATTAGTAGCTTGAGAATAATTGAACAGTATTTTTAAACTCTTCTAATATTCTTACTGTTCTAAATTGTAACAACTTTATTTCTGTGGAGTGAACAAACTAGAATGAAATTTGTTTTCTTTCTTAGTATGTTTAATAGGTTGAAAATAATATAGAAGTGTATTAAAATTCCTCTAATATTTTTGCTATTTTAAATTGAAAGTATTAATCTCTGTGGAGTGAACAAACTAGAATGAAATAGAAATTTGTTTTCTTTCTTAGTACGTTTAATAGGTTGAAAATAATATAGAAGTGTATTAAAATTCCTCTAATATTTTTGCTATTTTAAATTGAAAGTATTAATATCTCTGTGGAGTGAACAAACTATTAATACGTTCAATAGGTTAAAAATAATATAGAAGTGTTTGAAATCGCACCTACTCATTTTTCTCATAAATGCATCAAATCCACTGTCTATTAATTACAAACTGGAACAGACACTGAAATGACGACTATATGCTGAAGTATACTCGATCGAAAAATGGTTTTAGTGCTGCTTTACACTGCGTTAGCGATATTAACGGGCGGAGTCCCCTTTGTTCCCTGCGAACAGTGTTCCGTATTAATCACAAAATGTCCAATTCGAATACTAAGATGATCGTCGTTCTTTTGTTAGTGCTCGGTTAAACCTGTCTATATTTATCATGATATTCGAGCGATACGTGCGTATGTTGAATATTCGAAAGTAGAAGTTAGATTATATTCAATTCTTGAATATCTACATAACGACTTGGCAGTCGAAGTTCGTTGTCGGTTAATAGAATGGGCGAAGCAAAGTATAGGCACACGTTTTAGAAAGACTCCGTATCGAAACGAGTGCAACTTGAAGACCGTGTGCGCTGCACGTAACGGGACTGGAGCTGTTCTCCCCTCCACGCGGTATTAAGAAATATACGTTCGCCATATCATCGAGCGTGGTGCTTCATAATATGTATTTAACCGGTGTACTGAGAATCACGGACGGTCTGTATCACGAGAACATATACAGTCTGAGATACAGTATATTTTGAAACGTACTGTAATCGCCTACACGAAGACAGTAAAGAAAGTTGAAGGAAGAAAAGGTAAGTAGACTCTTTATCTCTGCCACACGTACCGCATAAACTATCAAACTTGTAAATCTGTCCGTGGGAATAAGTGATTCTCAACCTTGTTGATGTCAACGCATATTCTTTCTCTTTTCGTTCCGTTAGATGAAACGTAGACACAGATAAATACATTCGATAACGCGTACGCTGAAATTTACTGGTTACCTATATATGTTCTGTAATGCTTGTAACAATGGGTTTTGCTGAAACAAAAATTTCACAGTTAGGACAGGTGTGTGTGTGTGTGTATAAAAGTGACATTGTAATCAGCTGATCGTTTGTTTACTGTACTCTGGATCGAAATTCGCGACACATTTTATTTTATTTCAGTTCTGCTTAAATGTTTCTGTTAGTATGCTCTTCCATGATCGATGTGTTGACGTTTAGCCGAATATATATGAACAGCGTTAGAAAGCACATTGTCGAGTAATAGAATCGGTGGAGCATGGATACTAATTTGTGTGAAAGGAAAGAGACGGCGACGCAACCAGGGATCGCATCGCTAGACGCTTCGTGCGATAGAAATGACAAAACGCAGGTATCTCATTGTCGATACGTAGTCGATGATCAGTTAACGCATGCACAAACCAAGCAGGAGGTAAGTGATTACGTACTTAGAACTCTATGCAAAACAATTACGTATTACTTGAAAGTTTGCATTGTTTATAGAAAGATTTGACCGTTATAGATGGCGGAGCATACAGATACGACAAGCACATCTCCCAAACCAAAGAAGACGACCACCAAAATTAAAGCGAAGAAGCCTAAGCCAGAAGGAGAGTTGGCTTACGATTCCACGAGGCTAGAAGACACTCCCGCGCAAGTGTTGGAACGATTTGAAAAAGGGTGCGAATGTCAAGACGACCAGTGCTTCAAAGGACTGAATCCTGAAACAGTGTATAAACATAGACTAAATATTGCAGAATTAACTAAGGCCGAACATGATATGTATTTAATGGGCGTCACGATGGCGTGTTTGACGAATCCGTACGAAACAGCAAGACACACCGAACGACGCAGATTACGCGCGCAATATGTATATCAAGGTCGTAGAGTTTGTCTAGATGCTTTTTTGTATTTGGAAAACTGTACACATTATCAAATAAAAAGAATCAGGAAGCATTTGATGACTCATGGCGTGACACCGCGAGTTCATGGCAATCACGGGAAGATTCCGCACAATACGTTCTCCTTAGACATTTATAAAATAGCCACGCAGTTCTTGAAAAACTTCATCGATCTGCAAGAAGCGAAGCAGAAAACTAAACTTGCGAAAAATGCCCCGTTACATTTACCGTCTGATATTACACGTAAGGTAGTGTACGACACGTACATACAACATTGTAGAAAAGTATCGCCCAATATAAAGATAATGGGCTATTCTACCTTTAGTAGATTTATGAAAGTCCAGTTTCCACAGATCAAATTCGTGAAGTTGGAGTTCGTAGTTAGAAATCAAAGTATTCAAAGCCAAGGATGTAATAAAATAGAATTGGAGACAGAGTTAGTTAATAAGAAACCATCTAGATCGGCAGACTTGATAACGGAAGATGGTGCCTTATTGCCAATATTAATCGCTAGCGAGGCAGGGCAAAGCAACACTTACTTTCTGACACCGGTCGGCAAATTACAAGACGGTATGAGTTATCAGATAACTGCAAGCGGGCTTCTAGCCAGTAAACCGGGATTGCCTATCGCATTAACTAAAGTAAATGCTATTTAAGGAACAGAGATCTTGCTATTAAATATTTGAAAGAATATATGTATGTAAAATTCATATTTATATATAAATATACAATAAATATTTTATTTCATATTTTATAATATAAAAAAGTTGATGCACATAAAAGATGTATTTATAATTTTGTATCGTTTCTTTTTTTTACCTCGCGTAGGGGAAAACAAGTATTTGCTCTTTGCTCGATCAAACGTTCAACAATGATATTAACGTTATTTTCTTTCATTGAGACATCAGTATTGGCTATAGAAAAGGAGAATATGTTTTTCTGTACAATTCTGTACAAGAACTCTCGTACTGAAATAATGAGTCTGGATTTTGTGAAAATGTTGTACAATATCTATTATAATACGTGCCTGAATAGATAAGCTTATTGAAAACTTCATTGCAAAAGCATCTTTGTAATTTCCATAATTATTTGTGGAATAAAGAATCTGGAACTGGTTAATTTGATTGATTCGGTAATTTGTAATGATAAAATTAGTAACAACGATACTGTTATTCTCTGTTGTAATGATTCTTAACTTATTTTAGAAGTTTTTGTATGAATTTATATACGCTATTTATATGTAAAAGGTACTGATGCATATGAAGAAATATGTAGAAATATACATAGAACAAATTATCGCTGTTTTATAAAGCTTTGTTGCAGAATATTTTATTCTATTACATAGAGTTACATGTATAAAGTAATCGTTTTAGAATGTTAAACATACGATGTGTGACTGTGTTGTGTTGATCTTTTGTATATTACAAATATGTAACGAAAAGGTATATGCAATAAATATTCTGTATTTTTACAGCTTATAAATGTGTCTTTTTTTTGTTATTACGATAAGAACACAATTGTTGTACATATAAAAAGTTTATGGATCAATCTGGTATAGTTAAATCTCCATGTATAAATCAAGAATGCGAAGAATTTTTAGTACAGTGTTTCTCAAATTGCTTATGAAATATATAATAGATGGTATTATATCAATCTGTTAATATCAGCCCACGTTATTATAAAATTAGATCGTTAGAAAGTAATTTTGTACACTACAATTAAATTTATATACACTGTAAAATGATAAAAAGCAAGAAAACATTAGTGATGTTTCTCGTTGTCATATATTTTACAACTACTGCTAGTAGATGGTTTTGTACTGTCACAAAGTATGAATAATTAAATATTTAAATTGTTATTCTAGTCTGAAAATAATGTGCTTCGTTATAAAGAGTAAATCTTCTTCATGAAGTGTTGATTTCAAGTTTGAGAGCCTCTTGTTTTACAGTTACAACAGAAATATTGATGGTACAGCAGGGAACTGTTTCAGTTAGTTGGAATCAGCAAGGTCACTTGAGTGCACTCTGAGGTCTTACATTTATATACAGTAAATATTGCATAAGTAAATGTCAATGTAAATTGTGATACATATTCCAATACAGTTTACCGTTCCAAGTGATTTCTTTAAACACATTTACACACATTTAGAATAGTTTTGTATTATAAGTGCTATGTTAACCGAAAGCCTCTTACAAAATGTACTAAATGCAAGTTACAATAATAAAGATTAATCACATATAAGTACGCAATTTGTAGCACATATTTCTAACATGAACACTGTAAATATTATAAATAATAAATGTCACAAGGTGTGGTATTTTAAGTGTTTAAATGTTCTATGAATTTATATTATAAGATCATGAACATATATTCTATACTGTGCCGTATCGATAGATCTATTTAACGTAATTTAATGAGATTTCAATTTTCTAGAAGATGTAGAGAGTATGACTGGTGAAATTGAGAATGGAGATTTGGCAATTCGAGATGTTGCAGACCTTCTCCAGTCACAGTACGCTATTATAGCAGGTAATTAAAATTAGACGTAGTTAAATTAGCGGTCTGTGTCCTTAAGCGTACATTTCGTATATTTATAGGAGGAAAAACTCGAGAAGGTTGTCCCATAATTACTTTTCCTGATAATGGTAATTTTCATAATTTATCGGACTTGGATTATCAACGTCTCATGCTATACCTTACTTCTGTGCCAACGTAAGTTTTCTATTTCTGTAAAATTAGCATTAGAAGTTCAAAAGCATTCCTTATCGCTTTTAGTTTACAAGAAGCTGATCTTGGATTCCATTTAATTATCGATAGAAGAAACGACAAGTGGAATTCTGTGAAAACTGTTTTATTAAAAATCTCTGTGAGTATACGTTGTATTAGGAAATATTGGATGATTGCAAAAGTTTGTACCCAATTTACCTCGTGACCTTTTTTGAAAATGAACATGTAACTTCTACGAAAAAGGAAATCGAAAAACAAAATCAATTGTAGAAAATAGTGGTGACTAGTGGTTATTTTTAAATATAACCGCTCGAATTTTATTTTCAAATAGGGTACGAATTTTTGCAATCGTCTAATATAATTATTAGACTGTGGATCTTTAGGCAAAATAAAAATTATCTGCATCGATTGCAAGAAATAGAAACTAAATTGAATGTTATTTCTTCCCTTAATGATTTTAATAGAGGAGAAATCATATACTGAATATACTAAAATTTTCCAATAATTTTGAATTTAATCTACTCAATTTTGCTACAAATGCGTAAAGATCCGCAGTCTAATAATCATGATGCACTAAAAGATGCAGTAATAAGATCGACGTTGACATAATTCTATCTTTCTAGGGTTTTTTTCCTGGCTTAGTTCACATAGCATACGTTCTACGTCCGGCTGGATTTTTACAAAAAGCTCTCTCTGAAGTTACTAATAAATTTTTTCGAGAGGACTTTAAATTCAGAGTCATATTTTTAGCGAACATTGCCGAGCTACATGAGTTTATCGAAACAGATCAGCTGACAGAGCAACTTGGCGGTACTCTACCATATTGCCATCATACTTGGATACAAAACCGAATTGTAAGCCTGTAAAATATTAGAAAACATACTATAAAACTATCTGATATTAAATGGCTACTTTAACTTGCAGAGTTTAGAAAAATTTTCATCAATGACACAAGACGTATCTCTTGCACTAGATTCTTTCACACGGCGCCTAGCCGAAATTGAATTTCCTAACAATACTGTTGCAACCACGGCTCTCTTATCTCAACAACAAGTTGAGTACAATGAATTAAAAGAAGAAATTCTTAGCGCTGCAAGACACGGTGAAGCACTGTTGGACAGTGTCCGACAATTAACTGGCAAAGGTACAGCTGATCGACTAGGAAATGTTGCAGCGATAGAAAGGTGTAGTACAGTTTTATATCAATGCGATCAATACAAGGTGTCCACTAGAGTGACTCTTATTTTTGAGTTTTGAATTTCTTTTACCGCACCACCCAGAATTGTTCCAAATAATTCAAAAAGAATCAAAAAGAAAACGTGCTCCAAATGAGTTAAACATTCAAATAATTAATTTAATGCTCATAAAATCGTTTTTCTCGAATATCTTTTAAATTATTGACCACATCGAAAAATATGTTAGACAAAACTTGTAGATCTGGACAGGCTGCGTCTTTTATGTCATATTACCTTCTTTCGTAAATAAACGGTTTTCGAAAAAATTGAGCAAGATGTCTGAACAAAAAAATTTCAAAATTCAAGTGTGGTTTCATTGTCTTCCATCAATAAACATTAGCGAAAATTGTGTATTTTTTTTAACTTGCGGAACTTATTTTTTTAAATTGCAGATTATATATGTATATATATATTTTTTAAAGATTTAAAATTTTTTAAACATTTTTTTGAGTTCCACTTTCTCAAGAGTCTCACAGATTTGCTCATATTTATTGGTTCATTTTAGAGGATTTTTCTAAACGCAGTTCTCTTTATAAGACCTCGACCCTTGAGAAAGTATAAACTGAAAAATTTTCAAGATTTTAAAACAAAAAAATATGTAGAATCTCCGGCAAAAAAATCTGTAATTAAAAGAAAATAAGTTCCGCAAGTTAAAAAAAAAATACACAATTTTCGCCAATGTTTATTGATAAGGGATAATGAAACCACACTTCAATTGTTTAATTTCCGTAGAAATTTTTGGATTTTGGTCGGACGTTTTTCTCAATTTTTTCGAAAAGCGTTTGTTTTACGAGAAAATAATACTCCAGATTTACAGGTTTTGTTTAACATATGTTTCGACGCGGTAAATAGTTTATGAGATATTCGAGAAAAACGATTTCATGACCATTAAATTAATTATTTTAATGTTTAATCAGTAAACCTTTCGTTTAGGGGAGGCAGCTCCGATGACTTTCACCTTGACATATGTTATTAACAACAACATTTTGAACAATTTTTGTCATTACATATACCCGGTGCTCGGCTTTAGTTTCCGAGATAATTGCAAAAAGCTATTGCTAATACTGTATTGCATTTTCCGTTTTCGTGCACGCTCCGTGGCAACGTAAACCTGTTCCGGGGCCGCATCTGTTTATTTTTTGTTTGTAAACACGTTGTGGAGATGAGAAGCGACCATACCACACCCACCCAGTGTTTCACACGCACCCAGTGTTTCTAAAAAGAAGGTTCTCACATTATACAATATAAAATCAACTGAGACTAATACAGCATACATGTATTACATTATCGCATTTGATTGTAAAACAAATTGGTATTGGTTTTAGTTGATTTTATATTGTTTAATGTGAGAACCTTCGTCTCAGAAACACTGGATGCGTGTGAAACACTGGGTGGGTGTGTGTGGTATTGTCGCTTGTGGTATCGTGTGTTGGATAATACATGTATGCTGTATTGGTCTCAGTTGATTTTATATTGTATAATGTGAGAACCTTCTTTTTAGAAACACTGGGTGGGTGTGTGTGTTATTGTGTGTTGGTTAGGTTAGGTGGGGGTATCTCGAAAACTATCTATCTGAAAATGAGAATATCTCGAAAACTAAGACCGAGCACCGGGTAGTTGTAATGACAAAAGTTGTTCAGAATGTTGTCCTCGACAACATATGTCAAGGTGAAGGTCGGAGCTGCCTCCCCTAAACGAAAGGTTTACCGTTTAATCCATTTGGGACACGTTTTTCCGTTATTTGATCGAGCTCAATCTTTGCACAGATTCTTTCTGAATTATTTGAAACAACTCTGCACTCTAGTGTCCACGCTATTACTAACCGGCGTTTTGCTTGCTCAGAATAAATTATATGAAATAATAAATTGCATCGGCGAATGTTAAAGTAATATTTCTTGTCTGACTTCAGATTACTTGTTCAGTTGGAAGAAACAGAACGTACATTTGACTTGTTTTGGTCACATCATAGTTCTCGTTTGAGACACTGCCTAGCTTTGAGACAATTTGAAGTTGACTTTAGAGAGTTACAAGCAACTTTGGACCAACATTTAAAAACTATCGAAGACATGACGGAAGTAGGAGAAACCCAAGCAAGAGTAGAACAACTGCTACTGGACACAACAGCATTTCAGAGAATATGTAGAGTATGTACCTTTATTTCATTGATTTCTGCATCGACGTATTACTGCCAAATCAAATGTTCGTTCTAAATTATAATGCGAAGCAAGAAAAATACTAAGAAGAATAATATTTCTGTTCGATTTTTCCGTGAAAAAACAGACGATAATGTTCATGTTACATTTAGTATATTTTCAAAATATCATCATCGCGTTATAGTTATCGTAACATGTACCACTTACGAATACGTGCATAATGAAAGCATACAATTAAAGAAACAAGAGTGATACAGTATTTAATCACTTTTAGTTCGAGAATGTTCACAATGCACTTGAAGCAGCAAGGTGTAATATTCAAACCAGATATCTACTTCTGCAGATACTGCATTTCATTGAATTAAAGCTGTACATTGTTCTACATGATAAAGTTTCGATAGAGTAGAAAATTCTGGTTTGGATACATTTATATGCAGTCACATATACATATAATGCACATCATGCACAAATGTTACTTTGCACCGCTTTCCTCATTTTGTCGATAGTCCTATTTGTCGCATACCATGTGGATTTGGGTCTTGGTAAGCAATCCACTTAACAAAATACATATATTTCCGTAATAGATTTACATTTCTAAACGCAGTGATAATAATTTTAGTATTTCAACCTTTATATATTCCTGTGTTTACTCTACCTTGAGATATCCAAATCGAAAACAGTATTACTTTTAGCGGTTTCTTTATGGGTTCGTGAATTAAATCTCTATATTATTGTTCCGTTCTGTCTAAAGATCGATTAAAAGGCTGGAGATATATTCGTCGACGAAAAGAAATAGGGATTTAATTCATCCCTTGTATTGGCATGGTGGATCTTTGAGAATGAATATCATTGTTATTTCTCACTTTGCATTGCACGTAAGATAGTATTTTCTTTCTTTTTTTTTAGAGAAATAATGAACGGATGAGAATAAAGTTCAATGACTGACTGTTTGTAGTTTTCTTGTTAACGTTACTCCGATATTTGTTAAACACGAATAAAATTACGTACGTTTATGTATAGGGGGATATAGAACGAGCAGAAGAAGTCATATCGGCTGGTCAACAACTGTTGTCCGGAAGGCATCAGTGTCCGACAGATGTGGTGGAACCTAAATTCGTAGAGTTACAGAGAATCTGCACGATTCTAAGTCAAAGATTGGAAAGGCGACTGCACATGTTGACTAAATGCAGAGAACTGATGGAACGGATAGACAAGGTATCCATGCGTTGATGTTTACAGAAAGTTATACGAAAGAATTTCTTCTACAGTTATGCACATAATTGATCACACACACTTTAAATTCGAATAATTCTTTTATGAATGCACCAAACGACTTCAATTTCTCTGTAAGGCTAGAAGGATTAGTTTAGTAAATGACGTCTGATAAATATGTTGAAAAAATGCATTCGGTCGGAATTGTGAGAAACAATAGTAAAAATTGATTTTTAAAACTTTTTTACAATGTGTTTTCGGGTTTTCGTATATTTCTATAAATTATAAATTCGCCCCTGTACATAGGCAAACACATGGTGTACACGTGGAATAGAATTACTTGCATCACAAAATAACACAACACCGCCTGACCAAGCGCTCCAGGAATTACAAGAGTTAATAGAAGCTGCAGAAGAGTTCCATCAACCACGATGTATCTTCCAAGATTCCATAATGCCTGAAACTAAAGCTCTGATCACTCAAGTATGTCTATTCTAGATGAAGAATTCTGCTACAAATGTCAATGCAAAATGTTTTCTATACCGAAACTATTTTATTAGGTTTTGCAAAGAATAGAAGACGTATCTTTAATGTGTGATAAGCGGATAATGACATTAAAACAGCAATTGATTAAACCGGCGAGGCCAGTACAAACAGTAACACCGGAGCCAGTTAAACCAATGCAACCACTGCCTCAAATTGTAAAACCTGGACGAATTCTTAAAAAAGCTAATACAATGCCAAAGGTAAATTATTGTTTCCCTTATCTGTATACAGAGTGTCCCGTATACAATGGACAACCGATTAGAAAGTAATTCTACACGCAGAAGCGAAACGAAACGAAAGAATAACATTTTCTTCTTTGACGTATTCTTTTCGAGAAAAATTAGTTTAAAGATCCATCGGGTTCGCGTGCTTTAGTGTAGCAAGCAGTAGAATCGGTAGATCATGGTCAAACGCATCAGACGATTCCTATCTACTAGCACACGTACTCGCTGAATTTTCAAACTCGATTGTATGCGGGACACCTTGTATATATGTATATAATTGCCAGTTCCTCTGTCCTCTGTAAATAATCTGTAAAAACGATAAATAATCTCGAAACACAGAAGCCCTAGAAAGCTAAAATTTGGTACACAGACAGCCGGTAGCCGAAAAGGGTGCACGAATATGTTTTAATCCCGGAAATCCTTCAGGATCAAGTGCTAAAAATAATTTAGTGGCATATCTCCAGAAATAAGCCAGCCGTTAACTTATTGAACGGGAATTATGCTAGTTCTATAATAATTTACATCGGGTAATGAATAACTCTGATTTGTTGTAGATGGAGATGAGTCCCATAGAGGGAGAATCATCATCGCCAGAGAACGAGTCTAAAGACGTAGCTTCGCGCTTGAAGCGTGGTCATGTTTTGACAGAACTAGTCGAAACTGAACGGATATATGTTGCTGAATTAGGTTCCATAATTAAAGGGTACAAAATGGAATTAACAAATAAAGCAATGGCACCCCTAATACCATCAGCATTAGTTGGTAAAGGAGATGTCCTGTTTGGTAACTTAGAAGACATTTACATATTTCATGGAGAGACGTTTTTAAGAGATTTAGAAAACTGTATTTCAAATACAGAGCTTGTTGCACTATGTTTTGTACAAAGAGTAAGTATTATATACCAGATGATTGCATAAGTTCGCGCCCGATTTGAAAATACATAAAATTCAATATTTAAAGAATAGTCACCATAATTTTTTTTACACTCTGCTGTGCAGTTTGCTTAACTTTAACTTATGCAAATCATCTAATAATTACTGTAAATTTTTAATAGCCCTAAGCGATACGTACTTACCAAAGCATTTTCGCTTTCAGCGAGAAGTATTCTTCAGACTATACAGTTACTACTGTCAGAATATTCAAAGATCGGAGAGATTACAAGAACAGATAAAAGGTTCACCGGAGTTTCTTCTAGCGTGTCAACGGAGACTTGGCCATAAGTTGCCTCTGGCTGCGTATCTACTAAAACCTGTACAACGTATAACAAAATATCAGTTATTATTAAAAGATCTTTTAAAGTACAGTGACGAACCATCATGTTGTACCGAACTACAGGAAGCGTTAGATTGCATGCTTGTTGTGTTAAAATGTGTTAACGATAGCATGCATCAAACTGCTATTACTGGGTTCGGAGTAAGTATAATGCTCGATATCTGAGCGTTATATTATTCAACGGTGAAATGGAATCGCTATTGTTATTTCAGGGTGATTTAAATGCACAAGGCGATCTCTTATTACAAGGCTCTTTCAGTGTATGGAGGAGCAGTAAGCGAGAAAGACTTCGCAGATTAAAGCCATCTCAGCGCCATATTTTCTTATACGAAAAGGCCCTTATATTTTGCAAGTTCAGAAAGCCACAAATTTTTAATAAAGCTACGTACCATTTTAAAAGATATCTGAAGGTAAGCTTCTTGGTGTCGATATGGTTTTCCTTACGATTCACTTAAATTACCGAACCAAATATGTTTCTATTAGATGTCACAAATTGGACTCACGGAATCGGTCAAAGGCGACGAAAGAAGATTCGAAATTTGGCTTCAGGGTAGAGCCGAAGTTCATACGATACAAGCATCTACTATCGAAGTGAAACAGACTTGGGTGCGTCAAATCAAAGGTGTTCTAATGTCTCAATTGGCTGAACTCAAGGGAAAACAAAGTTCAGCTCTTGGAAAAACCAATCATAAGTATGCGATATACGTGTTTCTATTAGAAGCGTGCGAGAACCCGAAAATCTTGGGATTTTCGAGAATAATCTCGAAAATTCTCGTGCCGACCATCGGGTCCCAATATTTTCGGGTTCTCGCGCATCTCTAATTTCTAAACTGCGGATTTTATGCATATATGACAAAAATGGGTAAGCACCATTTAAAGCAGTGAACATATTAACACTTTACCTATCGGAAGCCTATTAATAGGATTTTCAATAATTGTGCTGTACGAAAAAAAGGCGTTATTGAAGGTGACTTGTTAATTCACAATGAAAATTGCTGTTGGTATTGAAGATTCCATTAAAAAGTGTTTATTTTGTAATGTGTTAAAAGGATTTAAAGACGTCAGCGTATTGGTTTCAGTTTAATCAGATAATTAACCCTTATGCAGTCAACCAAAATCTATAGATTATTTAAAACCTTTCTGTATTTAACATGTTTGCACAAATTCTCGTTATAAGACTATGAATTAATATATTAGCGAGTAAAGGATGGATATTCATTATTCAGAGAAATTCTGTAATATTTTTAGAGGAACATTAACAAATTGTTGAAAGAAATGCAGCAAATGGGTACCCGGTTTTGACTACACAAAGGTTAAAAGAAGAAAGAAATTGTTTTGTTATTTCTCGATCGTAAATATTTAATAAAAATAATAGAGTATGCTCTCAGCGCACGATTTCGATCACTAATACGAACAAAGCAAATTTGCAAAAATTAAACCCTCAACGTTTCGATCCGGATTTGGATCATTTTCAAGAGAAATGCGTCTGAAAATATATACATAATTAATATGCTTGATATTTAACAAGTGGGGACGACACTGATTACAAGATAAACGAAGATAAACAAGATAAAGAAAGAAATGTTTATTTCGCTCCTGTGTCTTGCAATCAATACAAACAATTTTTATTTTGCATAAAAATCCGCAGTCTACTAATCTCTATGTATCGAACTTCAAAGTGAACATGACACTTCTAGACCGCTGCGACAGACGATTTCGTGGGAAGCTCAGGGCAGCGTGTCTGGATCTCTACGTACACTCTCCGTGGACGGCAGCAGTGTCATATCACACATGACGGACGTCTCGCAGTCGATAGAAGACGATGTTGCTTGGAGTTCAGAAAACAGCAACACTGACGACGAAGACGCCTTCAGCGAAAATGCTGGCCCGGCTCCTGTAAGTTTCCTTCCTCTTAAAAATCAATTCACACAAAAAGAAGCATTAATGGAGATACCTTCTACCTGGTAGTTCTACTTATGATTCAATGAAGAAAGGGTGACACGTTTCTTTACATGCGCGTCTGTGAAATCAACAATTTTTAAGATATTCGAAAAATTCTTTGAGATTCGTTCATAGGTCAATAAAGACTACGTATTTGAACAAAATCGGAAACTCCAAAAAGTGTCCGTTTTCGCCTTGAACAACCTGAAAGATTGTTCAGAATGTTGATATTTAAATTTTACGAAAATCGGTGAGGTGGGACCTCCTACGCACAATCACCATTACTTTCTACGATAAGGTGCCGACAGACATATCTCCATTTACGCTTTCCATTGTAGTTTAGTCGATTAGTTAGATAAAGTTAACACCACATCCGAAACTGTATCCAATTAGGGTGGAAGATACGTAGCATTAGCTGATTATTGTGCAGTTGGGCAATCGGAAGTGACTATGCACGAGGGAGACAGTCTAGAGCTCCTTAAGGTCGGTTGTGCTGGCTGGTGGTTTGTAAAATTGATAGGCACCGAAATAGAAGGATGGGCACCTGCGGCTTACCTGGAACCGATAAATCGAAAAACTTCACGCAGCTCTCAGTCAGTGAACAGTCAAGAAACTATATGAAACAGGCGTCTAACACACTAGATTTTCCTGGTGTGTTAGGGTTTCTACGTATCTCGTTGACGAGTATCGATTGTTACAGTATTAAAAATCACATACGGAGGCTTTTGTATCGTAAGGAGTTACAGGGAAAGGAAACTTTGAAAATTTTGCATAAAACGCAACCAATAACTTATACACGCTACGTATTAAATTTCTTATACCTGTACATTACGTAACATAGCAATATGCGCTTGATTAATATAATTAATCGATAAGCGACTATATAGTAATATACAACCTTTTTCGGTTCAGATTACACGAATTCGATGAAGTAGCTGCTAAGTCAGGGAATAGAGAAGTTGTATGAACTTCTGATCACATAAAGTGCACTCCGAAAAGATTTGTTGGTGTAAGAACTTTATGCGAAAAAATATAGAATATGTATTTATGAAACGAATATACTGTTTATTAGATTTATTCTTGCAGAGAGAATGACATTTATAGAATTGTACAAAACGAGTTTCGATAGCGAATTAATATCATATACACGCATATTTGCATTTACGTGATTTACTACAGGTGTCACAGATTTTAGTATGTCCAGTTACATACCATAAAATACCAATACGAAGAAATGCAATCGTTTCTACAAATTCAGTTGTTATATTTGTAAAAATTTGCACAGGAGAATCTACTATGATATTTGTCTTGACTTCGAAACGTACGCGAAGGTTCTATAGTTCAAGATCTGGGATCATTTTGTTTAACGTAATTCGTTAATAAAGCTTGTAATATTTTTTTAATATCGTACAACTTTGTGTACAGTTATGAATTGAAATTGAACGTATCTTTTTATAATCGTGTAATTTAAATATGTAAGTTCCTTCGCGAACATGAATTTGTTTAGTCGCGCAGGTAACACAGTGCGACGTAAGATTTTGTCTGGCTATCGAAAAGAAAGAATTTAGAAACCGACGGAGGAATTTTTTAAATTGAAACACATAGATCAAATATTTATTTGGTACTTCTGTAAATGGATTGTAGAAGGAGTTAGTGGAAGTACTTTGTTGTTATATTAGAATACAGAATATATTGTTAAGTCTTTGTGACCAAACAGCTTGATATTAGCAACTATTTTAGGAAATAATGGACAACTTATTGAAAAGGAATATTCGAACAATGAAGAAGCAAATGATTGCGAAGAATAAAATAACGCATATACAAGTTTTTCTAGAAAATAAAAGATCAACACCAAGTATTGTGCAATATCTAACATTATTGTAAGAAACAATAGAAGAGATGAGTTTTAGTAAGAGAAGCAATTTCGATTTTAGCAGCGCTAATAATCTATCGATACCTTTAAGTATTTAATAATAACGAAACGTGTGTATAATACTGTAATTTATACTAAAAAATTTATATGAATGCAGAAAGAATTAGAGAATTGTTAAGAAGCAACGTTTCCTTGTAGGTACATAGAGTGCAATAATTGATTTTTGTTTTTTACAATTCAATGTCACAAATATATTATTACATAACATATATTCGTATCACTTTTACAAGTGTTATTTAAACGTAGCTTATATATTATTTATACATAGCGAAACTCTATTGTGATCATAAGATACATACATATATTGAGTACAAATAATTTATTTTAATATTAAAATAAATTCGTGTTATAAAAATTATACTTGAATATCATAATAAACGCATCTCTATAATTTAAACATATACATATATATATATGTATATACAATACAGACACATTTTTAATGTTTGATTCGAAGGTGATGCGAATATGCGACCAAAGAAAACTGCACTTTTCTTTGGCAAGATAGAGAATTAGAGGTATTATTAATTTTAGATTATCGATATCAGTTACTATTACGTTAACTACTTTAATAGCTTCGCAAATAATTCATCATGTTTATCCATTTCCACACCGTCCTAATATTAACTAGTTATAGGATTTAATCAGGTAAAATGCATTATTATTTTGTGTTCAATGTTTCATTTATACATCACATAATTTGTTTCAATTAATTTAACTTGTTTGCATTGTAGAAATCCGCGGGTATCCATGTTCACTGATAACGCAGGATGATAAAAATTTAATATGGACATATACGGGGTGTCTCGTTTATCTGAAAATATCTCGTGACGCACTGAAGCTACGGAGAAAGTTTGTTTACAAAAATTGTTCGGTACGAGGAGAACAATTTCAAAATCGATTTAACTTTTTTAAATGGAAACAAATACTACCATTGTTTATATTTAAGAAGTTACAAATTTATAATATGTTTTCCAATGTTTTGTAACAGTAAATAACATAATGCGATATGTCGTTGAATTCATCTGGGGAAATGTTATCGTGTTATAACAAAAAAAATGTATGGTTCCATTTGAAAAAATTAATTTGACTTTGAAATTTCCCCATCTATCATTCAAGTCCTGAAAGAAATGATTGAACCATACGTTCCCTTCATACTGAACAATTTTTGTAAACAAATTTTTTTCAGTGCATCACGAGATATTTTCAGATGAACGAAACACCCTGTATACATTTGCGAAAGTGACTTTAAACTGTCATTTCAATACTCACCCTTTTCGTATAAAAACAATTACAAAATACGTCACATTATAATTAATTATTAATTTCATAACATATATTTAATATCACAGTTTAAATGATTCTGCTTTATTATTAGGCTGTCCTAAAAGTTTCATTCGTAACGTGTAGACAGCGGATCTTTATGCGAAATAAAAATGTTTTATGCGGAGTGACAACAAATTGGAGTGAAATGGAAGTTTCAGAAAATGTATCGAGTTTTATATTCGATTTTAAGCGTTCAGTTTTAACGATATACATTCATATTTTCAGTAAAAATTGTGAGCAGAAATCTTTATGCGAAATAAAAATGTTCTACCTGATCTGCAACAAACTGGAGTGAATTAGAAATCTGTTTGCTTTCTTAATACATTTAATAGGTTGAGGATAATATAACAGTATCTTTAAATTTTGCTAATATTTCTACTGTTTTAAATTACATCTACTAATTTTTGCCATAAATGCATAAAATCCGCTGTCTAAATAGTATTGTGTGCGCTCGACATTATTAGACAACACTAGCATGTACAAACAGAGCAATCAATCATCTTTTTTTATTAATATGCTATCCTGGTTTTGCGATATTAATTGGGAACGAAACGAACTTTTGGGACAGCCTAATATATTTTTCTCATCGAAACACATGCTCTCGCTGAGCTGAATAAAGTGGCGTTCAAGTTTTTAGGATTTTTTGTAGATAAAAATTGAATTAACGTATAGACAATAAATATACGCCCATTGTGGAAGGATTCCATTTTGAACTTATAACAAACATAGTAATAATTTTTGACATGAATGAAATGTTAACATACTTCCTTTTAGAATATCGATAAGAAGCATACTTTTACAGAGCGAACACGTTCGCTCTGTGTAACATTGATAGAACTACAATGTAAGATAATTAGAAATCCTAGCTTTGTTCAAACTATCGAAGTATGTATATTACTTTACGACACTGAGCAGTAGTTAGATCATTGGCTACAATGTTTTAATGAAGGGTTCCTTTGGTTGTTCCTTTATAGTAAATTTAAAAAAAGATTTATTTTTACATGTATAAGAAAAACGCACTATGAATGCTAACACATTTTTCTGTATCCGAAAACGTTTTTTATAAAGAGACAAATGAAACATTTTGAATGTAGAAAGAACAGAAACGGCAGGATGTTCTTGGATATTGTAGCGTTTCCCTTTAATTCTAATTCTGTTCGACATGTTTGTGAGAAATAACATTGTGATTAGTATTACGATAATTTTGCGTTTACATTAAATATATTACTCGAGTCATTAGCATTTACTTATTGATTAAGATATTTAGGTATTTTATAAGAATTCATTGTATGATTAATATTGTACTTTGTTCTATATATTTCCTATGTATTTGTAAAGATCGTGTAATAAGATAAAAATACATATGAATTATAGAAGTAATGCATATTAGTATAACAATCATTATTCAATGTAATTTATTTAAAAGTATATTATTCGAGAATGCCTTTTATATTTTATATTTTAATGAGATATTTCATTAACATTTTATAGAATATTCAAACGTGAACAACAAGTTAATCATAACTTGCAAATTATCTTTTCTAATTTCAAATTTAAATTTTTGAAGGAAAAGTTGAAAAATATTATTTGTATAATTTAATTAATTTATTTTATTGTATATTTATTTATAATGTAATTAACGATTAACGATTACCATTTATAAATATTTGCATATTAATTCGCTATTAATACTTAAATCTTTAATCCAACTGATTTATAATCATAATCAACTACAGTATAGTGTTTAATTGTTAATTGGATTAATAATGATTAAACTTGCCAATGTTATTAACAGTTGTTTTAAATAGTTGAGTACAAGACTATTAAATATAATATATTTATAATTATTATTATTGCATATAATTATTGCAATATATATGCACTTTTATTTTACTAAAACAATACATCGTATGTAATGTCAATTCAATTTCGATTAAAAATTAATAGTTAGTGAAGTATATCTAGAGAGTTAAAACTGATAACAAGAAAAACTAATTAAAATCAAATAGTCCATTTATAATATAGTCTAACTAATTTTATCAATCTATTAAATCAATCGCAAAATGATTAACTCTTTTGAATTGTAAACATATAAAAAGAATCTGACACGCATGTTCATTCAAATTCAGTGAAATTGCTCATACTTCTCACAATCAGATATTGTTTTTCATACTATTACGATTTGAATATTGCCGCGCTTTCCAATGTTGTCGATTCTTCATATGCATATTCTCCTTCTCATTTCGTGCAATACTGGTTTTAGGTTGTGCTCCAAGGCTCTCAAGCTCGGGAACAAAAAGATCAGAGTCCAGTTCCAATTCGAACGGAAGCTTCGTTTCTGATTGGTACACTCAGGTCTTAGACGATATATACCTATCATAGACATATAGAGATAGACTGCGCGGCCTGTACGAAGCGCTAAAGCCTTAGACCATATATACCTATAGACCCGGCACAGATAATTTTCCCCTCGGCAAAGATAAAGTACACTGTGACGTCATATTTTCAAAAGATGTATAAGCTATGCTCATCGACAGTGCCTCAGCTTGGCTTATAGTGCACATGCGCGTAGGTACACAGTATACGGAAAGAATGGACAGGATAATTTCAAAAAATTTAGCATTGTATCATGAAATAATCAATTATAAACTGTATTTGAGATACAGATGTTTATTCTATATGTTTTATTAAGGTATTACAGTAGTATATATGGTCTATGCCGTGTCAGCCATTTTGAAATTATCTTAAGATTTATCTTTTGACGTCACAGTGTACTTTATCTTTGCCGAGCTGCATTCTCGGTTTTCCTATACACATGCCGGGTCTATAGGTATATATGGTCTAAGGCTAAAGCCCACAATGGCAGCGCGCGAGAGAGAGAGCATTAGCCGGGGTCCATAGCGCTCTCTTTCTAATTGATGTGTCGGTGGGGAAAGATTCCCCTACTTGCTTGCTAGATGATGTAGATTTCTACGTAGTATTGATTAATTTGTTAATATTTATTTGGTTTTTGACATTTATTTGTTTTTGGTTCCCTAAATATTCAAAAAGTTCTTTTTTTAAATAAAGTAAGTTGTGAGGAAATAAATACGGATTTCATATTATCAACTCCTACATTAAAATGTAACTTCTTCCAAATTATAATCGACAAAATGAGTTAACCATATTTAAAATAATAAGAGTAAAGTAAAAATGAACGAGTAATAAAATAAAATACATGTATGTACATCACACACAGTTACAGTTTACATAAATATTTATACAGAATGACATGTGACGACGATTCCCCTTTCCCCTCTGCCACTTTACTTCGCGGTACTGCGATTTCTCAATATACTATAGCACTTTGCCCACAAGAGCCGTCTGCTAGGCGATTTAATCTGGGAACGAGGCAGTTTTATCTCGCCGCGTCTATAGGTATATATGGTCTAAGACTCAGGTACACTACTCTCTACTCTCTGGTACACGGTACCAGTGTTTCGATTGAGGCCTCAATTTCTCGCGCATGCGCGGCCGAAACAGTAGCGTATCTACAATGACGCAGAAGAACGGCCAGAGCCCTAGCGCCCCGAGGCAGTTATATTGGCGGGAGTGTACCGGTATTATTGGCGGGACGAGTGATAGTCATAGAAGAATAAGTTTGAATTATATTAAAGGCTATAGCCGGGTTTGGTAGTGAAATTCGCCCCCGGCGGGATTTTAATCGAGCTTGGACCATTCGATAGCCCAAAAAGACCCCTCTCTGCCAAGTTTCAGCCCCATATCTCATCTGTAAGGGTAGTTATTGAGAGAAATCGAAAAACCAGTTTTTGGCCCATTTTCCCTATTTATTGACAATTAAAAATTCTGAAAAAAATCTGACACATTTCGGATACTAAGCCACATATTAGGTATCATTTTCAGATTTTTTCCGTTGCAAACTCTGGCTGTAAAAAATGAAAAACACGAAGAAAACCGAAAAAATGCAGATTTCATATAGAAATCTAAAAGGTGCTATTTTAGTTTTAATTTAGCAATGAGATATTATCAAAAGTATTATGCTCAATTTTTTTCAGATTTTTGTGAGTGGTGCAACAATGTTGAAAAAAATAAAAACCACTTTTTTCGGCATTTTTCCTAAGTG
>CM052255.1:275227-309049 GCA_028455795.1 Lasioglossum marginatum | reverse complement strand
CCAGATGTTCCGCCGCCATTGCCCGACCTAGTCCCCTGTTGGTTGTGAAAATTTCGAAATATAATGAATTGAAATTGAACTGTAGAGAAAATGGTATGGCAATGCAATTTTTATAGTTTCCATCTCTTGCAATCGATGCAGACAATTTTTATTTCGCATAAAGCTCCGCAGTCTAAGAAAAATAACATGAAATTTACATGTGCACAAAATAAAATTCTGCATTCAAAAAACGGTATTTCGAATTGTCAGTAAAAAGGACGAGTGCTGTGTATATTTGGTACAATAGAAATTTACTTCGCTGCTGACATCTGCCACATTAATACGAACTACCCTCACCGACGATGCTGCCCTGTAAAACGACATTCGCCAATCACATCAGTACGACGCGACGGTGCTGCCCTCTTAAAAAAGGCAGATTCAGGGTCTAGTTGCCGGTATTTTGCCGTCAGCCTGCCTACGGAATTGCCCTGCGCACACTGACGGCAGAAATAGTCACTAATGCGCGCGGAGAATCTCTGGCAGAAATGAGATTTTTGGTTCTCAGGGTAGTTTAAAAGATCAGTCGACTGAAAATAATAGTTGGCTACTATCGATTTAATCGATAGTTTTAGTCAATGGTGCCCATCACTACTACGAGATGATTTATCACAGTGATCACAGAATCGCGACCGTGATTTTTTAATCTATTAGGTTGTCCCAAAAGTTTCTTTCGGAATGTGTTCCTTTAATATTGCTAAATAAATATTAGGTTGTCCCAAAAGTTAGTTTTCGATTCATATACATAATGCAAATTCATGTTAGGAAGTACTAAAACATTAACATAAAGATTATCGCATTATTTGTATTTATTTAGCAACCCATTTCGAAAGAAACTTTTGGAACAACCCAATAGATTGAATTTGCTCACTGTCATCCTAATTCTTCATTGTTCTTCATCTCGATTGAATTTGCTCTTTTTTTAAATACATCGATTAGCTTGCATAAAAATATCAGCATTTAACGTAAATTTAAAATTATGTTTTCTGTATATACTTATACTTTCTGTAACTTCATTTAATGATAAAAATAACAAATATACAATTTTCTTTTCCGTATCTTATTTCAGCATAAAAGAAAAGGATTAATTCTTCCTCCCAATTTCGAAATCGTAATTTCTTTTATGTTTATGTACGTATACCTATGATTAATCAACATATTCTCTTTATACCAACACAATGGTACTTTTCACAATTTACATTTTGAAAAACTGAATGATTTGAATTTTCATGCTCAAGGACTTGCATTAATTCGCTTCCGAGCCTACCAATTATTGCATAATTTGTGTATGTAAGTGATAAAATGATCAAACTTAACAAACAAGCCATTTTTATTGTAATAAATTTGTTTCAACTGTTGTATAAACTATTGTATAAACATTATATTTAATATAGAAACGTAGAAATTATATGTTATTTAATCGATTATTAACCATTATAAAAAAGTAATGAAATACATGGGTGCTATGCAACCAGACCTGTTAATCAATGACTCGGCAAACATGGTTTGTTGAGTAACATGTTTTTCACATTTGTTCGTATCAGTGGTGGAACAGTCTTAAATTAGTATGCACTAATGCAATTTTATGTTCATCGCAAGCTTGTATTACGGCTTCATCATTTGTAGAACCCGATGGACTAGCAATGTATTTTACACCGCTCTGCAAATAAAAATTATTGAATATTGGCGTATATGAAAAGGAATAAATTATGCAAGAAATACTGATATACCAATCTTGCTCGATCCACATTATCTCTGAATGGGAAGAAGGCGTCGCTGCTCAAAGCAACGTTATTTGATGTTTTGATCCATTCCAATCGATCATTCTCAGAAAGCTTTTCCGGTACTTTTTCGTACATAGCTGCCCAAGCGGATTCGTCCATGTCCTTTCCAATAGATCCATTCACATAATTGTCAATAGCATTTGAAATCTCTGCTCTTTTGACACCCTTCTTGAACTTCATGCCAGTTACTTTAGGATGCTGACGTAACCACCTACAGGATGCACAATTGTTAAATTCGTAATTGAATTCAATAAAACACTCGGAATATGAAAATACAGTAAAATCCGAATCTAAGCCGATTCTCTCGGTTCTGTGCTGTGACATAGATCGAGACCGGATACTGTCGGGTTGGCAAGAAGGTAATTTCGGTATTTCAAGGTGAAATAAAGAGCCGAATTTTTTTATTCAAGCAATGAATAAGATATTTTCCCTTTTGTTCGATGATCATTTGTGCCAAAAAGAATAAATAGGAAAATATTTTATTGGTTAAAGTTCATCGCTTGAATAAAGAAATTCGGTTTTATTTCACCTTAAAATACCGAAATTACTTTCTTGCCAACCCAATATTTTTTTGTGGCCACGTCGGTGAAAATAGCGTATCGGCGAGACAATACTAGTGCAACAATGAAACTTCGTTTAGTTTTTACTTATTTTTAATGAAATCTTATCGATATACTTGTGACCATTTTCTGATTAAAATGACACCAAACAAGATACAGTTTGGCCCACATTTGCTGTACATGTAAAGCATAATTTAAGAAGAAAATTGAAAATAAGAAAGTTAGCATCGCATTGGTATTTTAAACAATACAATAAGTTTTGAATGTTTGCTCACTCACTCGCTATCCTCTTCTACGTCCTAAAGTTATTCCGTACCGTCAATCAAACCACTAAATACAGTTGAAATTATATCGTGTTTAGTGCGATTTTAATCAGAAAAATGCCACAAATAAGTTGGTGAAAGTCCCATAAAAAGATAATGAAAAATAAAGAAGTTTGCCCCTCAGTGGAAGGGGTAGGCGAACTGACTTAGAACGGTCACCTCCGTTGCGCTTAGATTGGGACTTTACTGTAACTAGGAGCGTTTAAATGATATACCAATTATCAGCTTTATCGCCAGCAAGCCTTGTGCAATGAATCCTTGATTGTTGTCCTGCACCAATTCCTATTATTTGCCCATCTTTAGCGTAACATACTGAATTACTTTGCGTATATTTTACAGCAATAGTAGCTACGATCAAATCTCTCATAGCAGCATCAGGTACAGCTGCCAAATTTTTAGTTACTATATTGGCAAACGTTTCTTTATTAATGACAATATCATTACGCTTTTGCTCCATAGTCAAACCGAACAAAACTTTCTGTTCCATTGGTGATGGCACGTAGGTGGGGTCAATCTGGAGAATGCAATAATTGCCATTTTTCTTCTTCTTTAAGATTTGCAATGCACTCTCTGAATAACCTGGTGCAATAATTCCGTCGGAAACCTCTCTAAAATGTTACGTATATTCATGTAACTATAAATGTAGTTTCTTACACAAATGTAGTACTTACACACGGAAATTTCTGTGTGTATAAGAAATATTAGGTGATTGCAACAGTTTTATTAATCAATTATATTAGATAATTGACGAGATAAATTGAGTGCGAACTTTTGCAATCATCCAATGCAATAATACAACATCTTATATTACCTAGATATAATCTTAGCTGTGACTTCGTCGCAGGGATCAGACAATGCTACGAAATCTCCGAAGCTAGACATTCTATCGGCTCCTCTTGCACGAGCGTAAGCAGTTGCCAAGGGTGTTAGTTGATTTAATAAATCATCCACTTGACATAATTTTGCTTGTACAGCATCTAACGGTACACCGATTGCTGCACCGGCAGGACTAACATGTTTGAAAGAGGTCGCAGCTGGTAAATCCAGAGCTGCTTTCAATTCCTTTACCAACTGATAACCGTTTAACCCGTCGCAGAGATTAATGAAACCTGGAGAACCATTTACTACGGTTAGAGGTAACTTGTTCAAAGTAGTATAAATTTGTGCCGGTTTCTGGTGTGGATTCATTCCGTATCGTAACGTCAGCTGAGAAACACCAGCGCTGTACTGTTTACGGAAATAATCTGAGATAGCGTTGTCATACTCTGCCGTGTGGGTGAATGCTTTGAGAGCTAACACTTGTCTGAAATTAGTAAACATAATATTAGAATTATTTTCGGGAATGAATATACGTTTACTTTATTATACCTAGTTTTCAGAGAAGTGTCTCTGTCGGCTGACGCTTCCATTTCTTCTTTGACCTTGTCGTAATCGTTAGGATCACAGACAACGGTTACTCTATCATGGTTTTTAGCTGCAGCTCTTAATAAAGTTACTCCGCCAATATCAATATTTTCGACCGCGTCTTCAATCGTAACATCGGCTTTCGAAACAGTGTTTACAAATGGATACAAATTGCATACTACTAGTTTGATGAGCTGATAATTTTGCTTCTGAAGATCTTCTTGGTCGGACTTCGAAAGTCTAGCTAATATACCTAGAACACAATAGAACGTGTTATGTTGTATAATTAGTTGCAACGCAAAGAGATAAATTTTTATTCGCAATTTACCTGCATGTACAGCGGGATGAAGGGTTTTTACTCTACCATTGAGCATCTCAGGTGCTCCAGTAATAGCGGAAACGTCTGTTACAGGAATACTAGCATTCTTCAAAAACTTTGCGGTACCGCCTGATGCGACTAAGGTCAAACCTAATTCGTGCAGTTTCTTGGCGAATGGTAAAATGCCTGTTTTATCCGACACACTTAAGAGCACTGCGAATGTAATGGTCAGAATAACATAAATTAATTATATATATATATGTAGTCAGATTTATAATTGATGGAACACACTCTAAATCAGAATAACTTTTTCATAAATGGACCGAACGACTTCAGCTTTTCTGCCAAGCCAGATGGATTAGTTTACTGATAATGTAATGAAAATTTTTGAAAAATTGCGTTCAGTCCGAATTACGAAAGAAATCGTAGACGTCGCTTTCTCAACTTTTTTATTTGGGTCTGTAACGAAAATTTGAAACATTGATTAATTGGTTTATGAGTTGTAAAGATTAAAGATGGTGAAAAATAAAGTTTCTTTACAATTTTTAGCCTATTTTTTCACCGTTTTTAATCGTTTATAACTTATAAAACAAATTCGATGAAATTCTCAGCATGTGTATAAGTATAATTTATATGAATCTGTATAGAAAACACATTTTTTAAATTTCCTTGCAAACCCAAATAAAGAAGTTATTTTTTTCAACTAATTTACAATTTTATTTACTATTTTTTCATAATTTATAACATAGAATATTATGAACATCATTTTCGTTCTGAAAGTATGCTGGTTCATGCGCTCGTAATAATAATATATTTTTAACTACTTTACAATTTTATTTACTATTTTTTCATAATTTATAACATAAAATATTATGAACATCATTTTCGCAAATAATAATATATTTAAAAATATTATATTTTTAACTGTACTTTGCAATTTTTCCGTAATTTATAACATGGAATATTATGAACATCATTTTCGCAAATAATAATATATTTAAAAATATTATATTTTTAACTGTACTTTGCAATTTTTCCGTAATTTATAACATGGAATATTATGAACATCATTTTCGTTTTGAAAGTATGCTGGTTCATGCGCTTATAATAATAATAATATATTTAAAAATATTATGTGATACACTATGTATACATCGTACAATATTAAAAACATATAAATACGTATAAATAGAAAATCGCCACGAGTTCGAATAGGCTAATACGCACATATTATGACGAGTTTAAATCTTTGTTTCTAATGATTTTATACGATTATTAGAATTATAGCTCACCTAAATTTCCTGCAGACATTGTGCAAGTTTAAAGGAATACTAAGTTCTGTAAATTAAAGTTAATCTCAATAGTACTATAAGGAGCTGCGCCGGTCGTCACGTTCTCGGTTCGAAGCCGCCACAAAAGAGTGCAAAAGAGCTCCAATTCCAACAAGTGTTCAACCGTCAACCCTGAACTGTAATATGTATACACATGTACTCCCATTATAGTTGCACACTAACACACGCGAATAACTATTTATCAGCACGTGTTTTTTATACACGTAATGAGATTCAAAATATAGTATAACTTGCGGGGGTCTGAGAGGTTAAAAGTTATCATTTCGAAAATAGATAAAACGCTTTGTAAACAATACGACAGAAACATATTATGGAAAGTTAAACTTGAGAATTATTATTTACATCAATCTTCGCTAATATGTTTTACGTATATAGCAGGAATAAACTATCCATTTATAGAAATAATTATCCATTATATCGTGTATTATACTATAATATTATTAATATATATTCTATTATATTATTGATATAATTTATGAGATATTATTATTAATTATAATATATATATAATGGATAATTATTCCTATAAGTAATAATAACATATAATATAATTGTCCATTTAAAAAAGTATAGTTATTTTCAAAAAACTAATTATAGTCGGTTTTAGTAACTGAATGAAGAATTGTTGCTTATAATGAATAATATATGAAAAGTTTTCTTAAATAAAACTGATTCTGCTGATATCAAAGATCGCATTTTTCAACAAAAATATTTGCTAACATTAATAAAATTGTCAATATTACTTACTATAGATTAGTTTCGAACGTCATCACATTAAATTATAGATTTGTTTATCGATCTATGTAACTTGCGAACACGATAAATAAACAGAACGAAGAAGTATAACATATGCTGTAAAAATTCCAACAACTTTCATGTAAAAGTATATGGACTGGGAAAAAGTTATTATTAGTATGTAAACTGCGAACACGATAAATAAACAAAACGAAGAAGTGTAACATTCTGTAAAAATACCAACAACTTTCATGTAAAAGTACAATGTGGACTGGAATAAAATTATTATTAGTAAAAGTTTCATTTCGATATTCCTTATGTAGCTATAATTATACCAACTTTTAAGTTGTACGTACCACTGATTATTTAAACTATAGTATTACTATTTCCTATTCTGATGAAAAAAGTAGAGGGCAGGACATAGGAATATTTGTTAATGAAATATAAATACACATCTTATACAATGAAACCAAGTTTTTTCATAAAATGTTTATTATGCACATCGTTTAAATGTTCTTTTCGATGCAATAAATTAGTCACTGTTAATAACAACATTCTCTACTATTGTTGATAAAATAGTTCCTGTCATTTTTAAAATCAATACGTACTTTGAATTAAAATGACTTAAATGCATTAGTATAAATTAGGCACTTTACTCTAATTTTTTACCACTAAAGTTTTATCGATCAATGTTATCTTTAAAAAGAAACTAACTGAAAATATTATACCAGTATGTGTGGTAATAAATATAGAATAATATCTGTAAGGTTACTTTTGTTAAGAAAAGAATTATATACTGTAGGTTACAGAACAAAATGTACCGTACACAATTACTTCGCCAGTAACGATACATTTTAATTAAACAATTTTTATATTCGTACCTAGTCGACAGAAACGATACAACATTTCAAAACGATATTTAAAATTATAAAATATGGCCAATGCATACATACAAATTTTAACGGATGTATAAGATTATAATTAGTAAAAGTATTGCATTAAAAACAGCTGCATTTTAATGTGATCGCGTATATCAGTATTTAATAACAATAAAATCTCCCAATAACCAGTGGGATAAAATTTGAAGAGTATAATTCTCCATAATAATGAAAATCAAGAGTTAAAAACTTGCAGTTTTTCAACTTTGTTATCGAACTATTAACAATTAAATTTTTAATCGGAGTCAATATATGACTTCTCCTCTATTTAAAATCGACTGCGGATGTTTATGCAATTTTCAACTTTTACAGACAAATTTTAAGAAAGTGACATGAGATAAAACGATCCAAAACAAATAAAATTCTTGCTGAATTCTATCGAATTTTATATTCTAGCATTTTTTGAAAATTTTCATAAGCCATAAATGCGAATGGGTAGAAGCAGGGAAGAAATAACATTCAATTTAGTTTCTATTGTTTGCAATTGGTGCAGACAATTTTTACTTTGCATAAAGATCCGCAGTCTATTCTATCCTAAAAAGTAATCTGACTAATGATTCGTGAAATGATTACTTTCTTTTATTATGATTAATTGGAAAAATTGGTGTTACGGTAGTTATAATAATGCTAATTCAATATTGTATATATCAGTTACATGTAACGTTAATTTTACTACGTTTATTCAAATCAACGTTACATGTTGCGATTACTTTTGCAATTGATAACGAAAAATAATCGTAATAAAATGATTGATCACCGTCCAATTCTGACTTTTCACTGTTGATTTCCATCGCATATCGTTATGCAAAAATTTATAATGAAATTTCTATTCTCACTTCTAAGGCCGAAATCAGTAAACAATAATACTAGTAACAATACGTTCATACATACATACATGTTATGTAGTCATTATTAAAATTGATTCTCCTAATAAAAGAGTTTTCTAAATTCGTTTCTTGTTAAAAAGAATATAAGATATGTACAAATTTCCTTACTAAATCAATAATACGTAAGTACATGATATATTGTATCAGGGCTTGGCACCAGTTATGACTGTAAAATAATTACATTCATTACGTGTGTGAACTTTTACGATATATAACTGTACTCGTACTAACAATTTCATTCTATACACATGATTAAATATTTTTATTTAAAAGATCTCGTAAAAAATAAATTTTCGTGTCATGCAAAACAGTGATTTTAATGCAGCACTTTTTTTTTTAGAAAGAATCTCGCATCTTTCAATAACCGATTCCACCGTTTTATACGATTATAAATATCATTAAAAACCATTGAAGCTTGTGAAGCCTTGATAGCATCAAAACTTTCAGTAGTTCTATTGTCCCACAACGGTATTAGCGTTTTAATCCTGAGTAGTAACATAAGCTACACGAAGAAATTTCAATTATCAAATAGTCTCGTTAGCAAACGAATATTATTTTGCAGTTGTATATTGCTAAGATAACTCGATTAATTCTTTCTTATACTCTTGCCAAGAAAGACAATCTTCTATTAAAAAATAAAACATTTTACAATACTGCTTTGTTATGAAGAAACAACTGTTTTTTTTTCCTAAATTCTGATTACTACAGCATCAGATTTGGAAAAACGAATCAATAATCAATGGATAAAATTCAATTGATTGTAATCGAGGATTACAATGTTGTCAAATTATGTAAAATAGATGAATTTTTCACTATTCATTGTGTATATCTTGCCACCCGTTCCCTCCGTTCTTTTTATTTAAAAAATTGTAGTAATGGCAACTTCATTCCTACCACTTGCGCAGCTGCTACCTGCTATCTATTTTTTTGGCGAATTCATTAAATCTATATGTTCCTTTTCTTCTTCCGTGAGAAATATTTTGGTAATTACTATATCACCTGTACTATATGTTTGGCAAGCCACGCTATTTCCCACGTTATTATCTGTTCGAGGACTCTTAGTTTTCTCTCGACATGAACATGTACATTTCGATGGAAATACGTCTGCGCTGCTCGAAGAAAACTGATCCGTCACAGAACCAGTCACTGCAGAAAGAATGGCTTCCAGTTTCTCAATTTTTTCAAATCTGTCCATCCGTTCATCCGACAGTATTTCGTCCATTATCTGCATCGATTCTGTAAGGCTGCGGGTATCAGTATTTCTCGGTGACAACACACCACCTATAAATCAATTTGAATATTTGTATTCGTGAAAACGTTAACGAAAAGGTTAGACTGCTCAATACATATTTTATTTGTCCGTAATCAAAAAATGGTCGTTGTAAATGTTTGTATGTTGAACTGAAAACTTGAGAGAGCCTATAGCAAGGTTTTTCACCTAAACACATATCTCCTTTATTTCTGATGACTAGACTGTGGATCTTTATGCATTTATGACAAAAATGGGTACGTACAATTTAAAACAGTGGATCTATGAAAAAGATTTAAGGCCACCAATGCATAAGTTTCACATTAATAAGATAATTAAAAGAAGATAGAAATTTTGATTTGGCTCCCGTGTCTTGCAATCAATGCAAACATCTTTTATTTTGCATAAAGTCTAGTCATCATAAGTAAAGGAGATATTTAGGTGGACCACCCTGTATAGCTGTCATTATGAAATTTCTCAAAAGCTAAGAGTGATTTTAGTTCGAAGGGAATTAGAATTTATGGAACAGTGTGATTAATTACAAGCAACATATACCAGAGTGTGAATTCTCCGAAGTGTAACTCTCCATACTATGATATTCATCATCGACTTTATCCTCGTCATCGTCATCGCTGCTATCCCCTTTATCTTGACCCATATTTTCAAGTTTGTCCAACTTTCTAGCAACTTTATAACTGCCTCTCAACTTCTCTTTCTCATCTTCGGTAAGATCCAAATAACGTAGAAGCCTTATCTCACGATTACTCAGCACAATATTTTTAGTAGTCGCTTCTTCCATTCTCTTTTTCAAATCTGCCACTTCCGTTTCCACTTTCCGTTGCTTTTTGCGTGCCTTCACGTCTGTCGGTTTAATGTATATTTGTATTTGCTCTTCACATAGTTCAGCGAAAAGAGCTTGTACTTCAGGCTTTATTAATCTGCCGATGAAAAGTTATAATCGATAACACGTGTTTTATAAATACAAAGAGATTTCAATTCATTGATATAAGCCAGCAGTTTCCAACTTGGGAGGATTTATAATATCTATAAATGAGTAAAACTTTTTATTATTTAAAACATGTTTATATCATTATATCTATTAAAAAAGTAACGAAACTATTATCTATTAGGAAAGTTGGAAACTGCTGATATAAACGTAATAAAAAGATATTTTGTGGATATTGACCGAATAAATCACACGCATACTTAGCTATGGAAACGTATATTTGTGGAACCAGGTTCGAGACGTCACTGCTAGCATAAATAAGCATATCTCGTGTTAACGGACGCCGACACCAATACTTTTGATTATTACGATAAGTATTCTTCAGTTGTTCCTTTAATGGATTAGATGGAGCACCGTAAAGATCACATAATGTATTCAGGTTAACATTTTTAACTTTATATACAGGTTTGCCAGTTTCTTGAAATTGAAGTACAGCATGAGCTGCCTATAAACAAATTCGTCAATTATATTTTTAGTAAGATTCGAATGGTATCTAATAAGAAAGAAATACCTGTGTATCGAACACATTGTTTAACATAATGTTGAACTGTCTGTACAAATTGACACTGTCGTTTCTACAATCATGAATTACCTGAAACAAAATGTACAGTGTTCATGCAGAAATATATGTTTCAAAGGTAGATACAAAAAAGAAAATGAAAAATTATTATTATTCCCTACTTTAATAACATTTGGATGCTCTAGAAGTTTTTGAAGTCCTCCAGTTTGAACAAGACCAGGGCATGTAAATAAATCAAATACATACGTTTGTCCAGACATTGTACCGATTTGTATAAGCGTTAATTGTCCTTTAACTCCTACGTTAATGCCTTCGCAATCCATCGAGACAACAATTTTACCATCCGGCGGAGGTTTGCGAGGATTTATTATATCGTCGATAATTTGAAGACTTTCTCTCGCATTCACAATCACTCTAGTCTGTTGCAGTACTTTCAATTTCCATGCGTCTCCCATTTGCGCAACCTGCAAACTGCGATCTTTTTCTGTATTGTCTGCCAAGGTCTTCATTACGAGTGTATTTATTCTTTGTTTTAAGGTTTGCTGCTGCAAACTTACTGGAGGAGAATTATTATTGCTTTCACTCAATTGGGAATAAGAATTCTGTACAGAGTTAGCTTCGCTCATCAGTGGAGTAGCACTAATAGGCTCTAGATCAACCGACGGCTGTAACGTTTCTGTGTTGTTCGACTGGACAGCCTGATGCATATTTATTTGACTCGAAGTACTATTTTGATTTCGCACAGAATTAGCGTTTTCAGTTTTTATTTTTCCTTCTACTACGGAAAACTTTGGTCTTCCAACTAACGTCACCAAATCGCTTTGAACGTGAAACGCGTCTGGATACATTTTTAGGAATAAACGCACATCGTGAGGTGCCGTAAATATTGAAGTCACGTTTTCATTAGGAAATTTGTTCTGAATTATATTGACCATTTGCTCGAGAAGAACCGGACCTTTTTGTTCGATGCACTCGCAAAGAAAATCCAAGAATTCTTTAGTAGCAGTTATATGAAAGGGTATCGTATGTTCGATTTTTATTGCAGGCTCTGGCTTCATGCCTTCGTATTGCTTCAACATCACATTATCATCAGTAACTATAAAAGCGTCCGGATACTTCAAAAGAAAATCTCTAAATTTCTTATAATGTTGCCCAGAAATGTGTCGAACTTCTGGAGAAGCTTGAGACCGATGTCCCAAAAGGCTACTGATCGGCACCTCTGTACCAACTCCGTATTGCATTAATTTATTTGTAAAATATTCTACAGCCTCTCGTGCATAATCACGTTTACTGCCCAATTTACATCCATTCTCTTCCTCGGCGATTTGTTGAAAAGTATTTACAGATACGTAATCGCCGTCGATAACAAAAAGCATCGGGTATTGAGCTAAAAATTTTTTAAGGCCACTTTGAGATCCACCAGCTATCTGACGCATTTCTTTCGTGAATCCCTTAGCTCCGAACTGGCAGCTTAAATCGTGCAATGTACGTGGTCCACCCTTATCCACAAGAAGTTCGAAGAAAAATAGAAGTGTCATATTTCTTACAGTCTCATATTCTAAGCTATCCATTTTTCTATTTTATCCTCTGCTTTCAGTACATGTACATATGTATATTTTTATTTACAATTCCTGAAGAATAAGATCGTTAACGTCACAATTTAAATTATGTTTATAAATATATAAATTAGGTATACAGCAGGCATGTCAAACTCGTTTACATTCATGATTATCCGTCAGTACATTACAGTTAAGAATATGCTCTTGTAGAATCAATAAAAAATAACGATGTCGAAAGACTAAGTTCAATATCATTTGAGTTTAATTATGGAGTGAAAAATAGACGTTTCAATAAGTATATTTTTATAAGTACGAGACAATGTTTACCAAACAAATTAATATGGCTTGTTCGTCTAGGGGTAGGCGAAGGATTGCATATCATGGTATTTAGAGGATATCGTAATATTTAGTTACAGTGAACCTTTTTGTTACCTTGAAAAAAAAAAATAAAATTTGTATACATTCCCAAGATTTTATATTCCCAGTGCGTCCCTAACAATTTGTTTTTTTGCAAAATGTCGAGAATTCATCTAATTTTAATGATGAATAAGGAAAAGCTGCAGCTTTTTTGTACTTTTTGAGAAATTCCTGATGAAAATTAATATTTATATTAATATCTACTTATTAAAAAGTTTCATGATCTATACATCTAGTATTAAAATAATAAATTACATTATTTCAACATAATTTATATGCAAAAATAATTTTTTCCAGTTTTTCGATGGAAGCACTCCATTATCACTAATTTTCAAGGGTTTCCGATAATCTCAGGAAAAAATGTTTCCAATTAAAGAAAGAGAGTTGACCAGTATTTAAACATCTACAAAAACTTCTATATATAAAATTTCACAAATAATTTTTTTTGACGGAAAATAAAAATCATTTTGATTTTTTAAATGTTAAAATTGCCATTGACATGCCTGGTATATGTATAAATTACATGAATAATCAATATATTTGTGCACAATAATCATTGTAAAACTATTTTTATACTAGTTTTAATTATACCAATCGAACGATTAACATTTTTCACATGCTTACCATTATACTAACTGTCAGAATGGAAGCATAAAAATAAATTATTGCCATCGTTTAATGTACACATTCATAAGTGCCTCATTGGTTTTTGTCGAAAAGAAATAGTTGCGTCGAGATTGATTAAATTCCAATGAGTAAATAATTGCACAGCCACCATAACAGAGGAAAAGCTAGATCTAAAAGAGATTCGGAAGATTTAATTAACGCTAATTGATTATTAATAGTAGTTTTCCTATCATTAATAAAAAAAAGAATAGGAACCTTATAAAGGATTATACTTCTTTTAAACAGAATTCCTTCTTTACTAATATCGTACACTTCGTGGAAAACAAGAACATTATAAGATCTTTCTTCTCCTCCTTTGTAGAATACTTAAATTAATGAAAATAAAAAATAATGACATAACCTAAAAAAGATATGAAACATTAAAGTATTAACGCTAAGTATGCTTACATTACCTATTACTAAATTTTAGCAAATGTCAACGAATACTTAACATTCGATGACAAAACGTTTTCGTACATTGATAAAATTTTAAAGAATTACATACGTTAATGAATGAAACATCTACCGTAGGGGAAAATATTGTCCGTGTATACATGTACACGTAATGCAACTGAATATTTATAAATTCGTATACCATTACGTTACGGACTTATAAATTAAAAGTCTTACTTAACCGATTTGCCATAATGTTAGAATGTATATATTATACATAAGACATATGTCTGTAAATGAATTCGGTATGTTACAGACACTGCTGAGTAATTATAGGCAACAAGAAAACTGCTCGCGACAAATAATGATTCCGTTTAACAATGTATAATAGATAATACAAGATAAAGATTGAAGGATTAACGATATTCAAATTCTAAGATATCGCAGGTCAAACAACTCTGTGACATAGATTTAAAATACCACGCCAACAACGCTAACAAATCGAACGTGTGTAATCTTACAGTGTACTGCGGCGTACGTTTAGCATTTCGTTACGTGTATTGTTTAAACAAGAAACGACAGCTAGTTATGACGCTTCGTTAAACGTTTGCTTATATACCTTGCCTAATAATATGTAGTAAAATTTCAGTCATTCGCCAATGTGGTGCACTGTGCAATAGGTATATCATTCTATACATACTGATACATGCATATCTAATTAATTCTCACCTGGTAAAACAGACACAAGGGGGAGTATTAAAAAGAGGATTACTTTCTCAAGAAGATAAGAATTACAAGAATTGTCCTTCATATTGGTTTTGAATATATGTATTTCAACGTGATATGTCAATGCGAAATCAATTTTTATTTATATATTCGAATTGAAGAGATCGATGGAAAAATATAAAGAAATTATTATTAGCAGAGAGGAACAGAGAGTGCTCACGTCCGGGGAGATTCGTTGTCCCCAGTTGTCCCTGTACAGTGCTGTCCCCTAGTCTAAATTTTAGCTTGGATCAGATCCTGATCTTTAGCCTGGATTAGAACCTACATCATCTTTAGCCTGGATCAGATATATTATTTGTATCACGGTTTTGTCGTTCCTTACAATTCTTTATGCAACAAGTTTGTACCATTTTTCCAAATGTTTACGAAATAATGCATAAATATACTTGTATATATAAATGATAATGTACTAATGTACTGAATGATAAATATACTGAATTATTTTGTGACGTCAGTTGTGGGCACCAGATACTCCGTTATCGTGGAACACTGCGGCCTGTGCACATCCTAAGTATATATGGTCTAAGATACAACCAATTTGAAGGTCCATTCGATAAGGATCGGTAAACTTCGGCAACGTTTGTTGAATATGCTCGTATATTTTTTATAATATACACCAGTGCTGAGATATTGTGCAAGATTTCACGCGCATGCGCGGAACAGTACCGTATCTATATTACGATGATGAGGTAGCAGAGCCCTGAGGCAGTTACATATATTGGCGGGAATGTACCGAAACAATCTTCCGGACAAAAAGACTCCAAGACGTGTCCTACGAGTTACAAAATATATGGAAATACACATGTTATACATTCATTTTTCACAATCAAATCATGACAATTTTTAAAAATTTTACGGGGTGATCGAAGTACCCAATTTTATCGAGAATTTTGCTTTACTGAGGCTAAAATCGCCGCGCATGCGCGACAAATCTTGCACAATATCTCAGCACTGATAATACATTCCCTGGTACCCACGTGACATAACTATAGAAATAAACTAGAATCTAACTAGATTTTGGGTCGAAAAGTGGGTTTGCGGGATGTCGTTATTTGTCCTTATACGAACATATTTTGAGCTGCACAAAGGTTCATTTGATAGAGGAAGGTTAGGCGCAGTGCGCTCTGCCCCATCAAGTCAAAAAAGTCTTTTAGAGACAGAAAAATAAGTCTAAAATAGAGCAAAAATCGAGAACCAACACCTGCAGATTCCAATGTATTTTTCTGTCTCTAAAAGACTTTTTTGACTTACATGATGGGGCAGAGCGCACTGCGCCTAACCTTCCTCTATCAAATGAACCTTTGTGCAGCTCAAAATTTGCTCGTATAAGGACAAATAACGACATCCCGCAAACCCATGTTTCGATCCAAAATCTAGTTAGATTCTAGTTTATTTCTAGTTATGTCACGTGGGTACCATTGCCCCATAAGTCGGACACTTATTCAAATTTGGATGCAAACGATTTTTTATTATTAAAGAAGTTCTACAATGTGTAGAGAACATGTAAATCAAATCTGACCAAAAAATATCCTATATTTTCTAATTTTTAAAATTCAAGTGGGGTAACTGTTTTCCAATTTCGCTTCTAGAGCTGTCTAGAGCTGCCCATAATTATCCCACAATTTCTCAATCTCTTGTTTTCAATATTTATATGTTACGTTCAAGTAGTATATGCATGTATATAGTATATATATATATTTAATTTTGCATTCAAATATTATCGTATAATATAGCTATAATCAAAGATAAAACAATGAAATCAAGCTGGAAGCTTATTTTTGTATAAGGTTGGCAAGAAAATAATAAAACCGAATTTCTTTATTCAAACGGTGAACTTTAATCAATAAAATATTTTCTTATTTTTTCTTTTTTGCAAAAGATCATCGAGCAAAAGAGAAAAATATCTTATTCATTAAAGTTCATTGCTTGAATAAAAAAAAATGGGCATACCGAAATTACTTTCTTGCCAACCCAATAAGCGACGGTGATTTATGGACGGGACTGTATATTGTTGATCAATGGTATTTTCAACGGTAACCGTAACCAAAGCAGAGAATACATGCATTCTCTTCGATATCATTAAATACATGTACATGTAAAACAAATTGTAAAACATATGTAAAACATTCACTGCTGTTTTCGCTTGTTTAGCTTCCACACTTGTGGAAAATAATTCGAGTTCAAGGAAGTTTTATTTCGATTTATAGAGGTTTTTAAAGTGTTTTTAAAGTGTGAAGGGAATGAACAAAATTTTCGTCTTATGTAGAGGTTTTCGAGTTCGAGTTATCGAGGTTTGATTATATGCACAGTATACATACAGTATTTTGTGATCTAATACTCTCGATAAGATTCGCGAATTTTCATTGGTCGGCACGTGAGATTTCGATTGGCTTTATTGATATCTGACATTGTAAAAGAATAATTGTTAAACTTCGATGACCGAACAAGATGCGTGTGTGTTAAGTGAATCTACAAAGGAATATGGAAATTATATAAAATAAATCGGAAAATATATGTGAACGGTGAATATGGGTCGTCTCATAAATCGCACAAGATGTGAGTAGAGTGTATCGAAGATTGTATCATATTCATAACGTGTAAATGAGTTCTTATTATAATGAAAATTATATAATGTGCCGAACAATAACATGTGTTGCATATTGAGCTTCATTTATTTTCTTACCGTTTAGTATACACAACAATTGCAATATTATTCGAAATGTTTACATTGTTCTTGTCGAATGCTATTTTAATAAATATATATATCTATGATTAACAAAATGTATCGCAATTAATTCACTTGTGTATACTAATTTTATTTTGACCTAAGTAATTTATTTCACCGTTTCATCACTTATATCTTAGTACTATTTATCTCATAGATATTTTATTTATAATTTTCTTCTGTAACTTACTATCGGTCGCTGTAAAAATTTTTATATGTAATTTATAGACGATATAAATACTCTAATCCTTACAGGTAAATCATTTTCTCGATCCAAACAGTTCGGCAAGGGTGATACAGAGGAGAAGTAAACATGATCGACTGTTCTAAATTGTAGCGCTGTATGAATAAATTATTCTGCAAAATATTAAAATGAGTAACATTACTTCGGAAGATGTTCCGTTAAAATCAGTGTTAGCATTAAACAATAATGATTTTAAAGAATTTATGTGCGGATGGGGGGCTGCTGTTATTAACGTATCTATTACCTTTCCTATTAATAAAATTATATTTAGACAGGTATGTAGAAAAGTATTTACTAATATATTTCTAGCGATATTTACAAAGTATATAATTGAATGAACAACTTCTATTTTCTTTAATTTCCTAATTACTATTGTACAGATTTTGGAAGATGTACCAGCCAATGCCGCTTTCAAACAAATATCCAAAGAAGGCATACGATTGTTATACCGTGGAATTTTACCACCCCTTTGCCAAAAGACTCTATCTCTTAGCGTAATGTTTAGCATGTACGAAGGATGTAAAGAACGTCTGTATATGTTAACGCATAATGATGTGTTAGTTAGAATATTAGCAGCCCACGTTGCTGGTACTGCTGAGGCTATACTTATGCCACTCGAAAGGGTACAAACGCTGCTACAAGATTGGCGGTATCATAATAAATTTAAGAATACCTCTCACGCATTTAAATATTTATTGAAGAACTATGGTGTATCGGAATGTTATCGTGGATTAATGCCAATTGTATATAGGAATAGCTGTTCTAATCTTATGTTCTTTGTTTTGAAAGAACAATCGAAACTGTTAGGCGAGCAGGAATCATTAGTAACAAGTTTCATTAACGGTGCTTTAATCGGTGGTTTAACAAGTACTATATTCTATCCGATGAATGTAATAAAAATACATATGCAATCGAAGATAGGCGGTAACTTTGAAAAATTCTTGACCGTTACTCAGGAAATATATACAGCGAGAAATAAAAGTGTAATGTCATTTTATAAAGGAGTACAGTTGAATTGCGTAAGATCGTTTATTAGTTGGGGAGTGATAAACGCATCTTACGACTTGTTCAAACAAATCATCTTTTAACAATAACTGCAATTAGGATATAAAAATTACTATTTATTTTTAAAGGAATGTTTCTATGATAGAACTGGCTACGTTTCAATTGTTGAAGCTCGTGATCACACACTTCTTCTGCAACAAACCGACATGATCAAAGTAAATCAATAGTAGTTCCGTAATCATGTTCTTGCAATCATTGTAAAAATATTATAAAATATTATATTTTTTATCGTGAATAAATAAATTATAAATTATAGAACATGCAAATAGAACATGTAATTAATGTTTTAAATATATATTTTCGATATATCTGAAATGTATAATGTTTTATAAACGTATGTTATAAAATTTTGTTCTTTATTACTAGTGAGAGAATTATCTCCTTTCTATTCAATTATGCATTTAATATAAATGAAACATTATTTTGATCTTCAATCGAAATTTAATGCAGCATTTGTGTACTAGATCGATATGTGGTCGGTAGAAAATTAATGTAATGTGGCTTCGAACATAAGTGATAAACATTGAAATTTACATTTTCTGTAATGGCTACATTTGTTATTGATTTGGAGTTTCTATAACGAATGTGATATTTTATTGTACAAAAACAGTGCAACTAATAAAGTTGTATATTTGTATGAATTAACATATTCTACTATATACGTAAGTAGTCTACTTGCAAAATACCCTGGATTGAAATGAATTCGTAAAGGACCCAGTAAGCAATCTGCTCTGAATTTGCCACCAAAACTTGCCTACAATTCCCATTTGTTTCCGCATTAGGCTCGGTATTTGCCTGCAAGGTTTGAAGGCAAAATTCCATGCCAAATCGAGGGCAAAACGGGGGCGGAGCCTGACCTCGTTATAGAGGGCGGGTCGGTCGTACTACGAGCGAACCTAACCTTGCTTTCAGAGTAAAGATCGGCCAAAATCGTTATTGTCATTACTTGAAGATTTGTAAATATTTGAATAATTGATAATGCATGTAACTTCCATGGCAAATATCGAGCCATTTGTTTCCGCATTAGACTCAGGATTTACAGGTTTCGATCGACAAATTTACAGCAAATAAGAACTAAATCCTGCTGAAGCGTGGGCTGGCACCGAAACGACCGCCTTTTGCTCGGAAAGTATGATTGCAAACATTTCAATTTTCTCGAGACAGATTTTGCCGACTGGGAAATTGGTAGCTCCTCCTAATTCGATTCAACAGGACTAAAAAGCGGTTTGCATGTCGAAGGGGATGGAATTCCGTTTATGTTTCCCGCGAACGGAAAGGAAACGAAGCGGCATCGGTGCGCGACATATCCCGCAAATCGATGCGCCTCGGCCGCGGGCTTTTAGCTACTTTTAGCCCACTCCGATTCTTCTGCATCCCGGTTGATCCCGGTTCAAGCTTTTCGTTTCCCCCCGGAACGTCTCGAAGCGTCACGATGCACTGTATCCCGCGGCTTTAATTCCGCATGAGCGTGCCGCCGCGTCGTCGAATATCTATATCGAAGTCCGGCGTAAGTCGGTGCGGTTTTCTTTTTCTTTTTTTTCGGGAAAGGTACCGTGGCTATGATCTCACTGTCTTCGTGCAGCAGCCGCCGCAGTCGTGTCGGGCAACCCGTATGAAATTAACATGCGACTCGTGGTGTCGGACAGAACCGAAATTCTCTCGGTCCCGGTGATTCGCGGCTGGCAATACGGGGAGCTGTTTCCGCGGACCGCATAATCGGATCGAATAATGAGAATCAACGCAACGAAAATGAGCACTCCGATCGAGGAGAAGATTGACCAGAAGCTGAAGGTGAGAAATCGAATGCAGTCTTCACTTTCGTTAGTTTTCAGCGACGGGTCGAATCGAGTCTCCACGAATCTTTAGGAAATTCAAGTGGTCCCATCGAAAAACCGTCAACGTCGCATACATAGTAACAGAACAGAAATGTTCGCGGACACTTTTCACCTTTCCCTTCAAATTCTTCATATATTCTCTCCGTCAACGATTATTCACGTCAGTCCGCTACGCGGAATTCGAGAATTCGATTATCTGTTATGCTAGAAGCTATAAATCATTTTTACCGCAAGCGACCGTATTAATAGATCGCATTGCCAATCGAAAGCGAGAGACAATGGTGCATAAACAATTCGCTCCGATGCTATTTTACTGCATAGCGATTATGCACACTGCTCTCGATGTCTGTAGATTTTTGATTAACGATCGTCAATTGAAAATAACGATAAATTCCTCTCGATAATGTAATCTGTATACTGCAGATGCATTTCGTCGATGAACTGACGGGAATTGATAACAAAAGGGAATTGTATGCTTTGTAAATGATTCGGTTTCATTGTCAGTAGCGTGGTTAATTAATAAGTAAACAGAATTTTTGAAGAACCGTTATAGATTATAATTATTTAACGCTACTGATTTTGTTTGATGATTCCCGTTTTCGATCGTACAATTTTAAATTGTACATAGGATTCTGCTGATGATATGCAGAGATAGATGGGGAGAATTATGTCGCGCGGAATTAGGTCTTTCGGGATGGGATTATTGACATTTCGAGTCCTAATATTAGTACGTCTTTTTATATTATCTTGGAAACGTGTTCCAATTTAACTCTGTGCTCGTTTCAGCGTCAGAACGAACATGGAAATCGATTTTATTTGATCGGGAATTTCACTGTTGGGAATTGTTTCAATGTTGAGTCGAATGAAATCTTTCAGAATTAAATGTTACGCACGGAATGTCGGTTAATTAAACAAACTTGAGGCAAACTGTAATTAATAAATGTAGATAATTAATATATATAAGGAAATATTTCCATTTCTATTCGACTATGATTAGTAAATATTCTTTATGAATCTTACTTGAGAAGGTATAGAAGATTCGAATACATAGAACAACACTTTTCTCAAACAGAAACTTAAATTTGAAATTGTTACTGTTTTTAAAAAGGTGAGGAGCGGAATGGTAAGCGTTAGTGATGGGAAAAGCAAGCCGGTACCAATGCGTCTACATTTGTCCATGGAAGTTTTGAAACTTCAGAGAGAAGATTTAGAGGTAATGTTTAATGCATCTATATTTTTTTTTAATCTTTAGTTACTCCCATGGGGTCACAGCAATTTCGATGTCTTCGTAAATGCGTAATTCTATTTACTTCTGTGCAGAGACTTAACTAATGTAAACAAATAATTAAATAGAACCAGAATAGTTTTTTTATTTGGATTGAAACATTATTATTAGACTGCGGATGTTTAGGCAAACTTTAAGAAAGTGGATTCACGTAAAATCTTATTCTCAGCGATTTGTAGTTCTGGAATAAATAAAGATTGTTCTAAATTTCGTGGAATTTTATAGTCTAGCATTTTTTGAAGATTTTTGGAATCCATAAATGCTAATTATTATATTGGGGTCCTACAAGACCCGATGCGAGCAATTTTGCACAAATCGAGGTGCAAGTAACTAAAGGTTTAACTATTTCTGACATTTAACCGATTACATATTCAACCTTATAGTATAATTCATTGCATTTTGCACTCTGAGCTATTTTAACTCAAAAATTAAACATTTCTTCTGACCTAGGATATTTCCTTTCGCTATGATTTTTTCAATTTTATGGATGCGATATTGGTGGAATACCTTGTACAATACCTAAATGTTTAGTAATTGATTAGTAGACAGCGGATCTTTATGCAAAATAAAAACTTTCTATCTGATTTGCAACAAACTGGAGTGAAATAGAAGTTTATTTTCTTTCTTAATATGTTTAATAGATTGAAAATTATATAACTACATTGAATTGTAAACATTTTAAATTACACCTACTCATCTATGCATAAATGCATAAAATCCGCTGTCTATTGATTATACACCGACATATTTAATAATGGTACAGCAATTTTCACCGTTCGTCACGGTTCGAGTGGTAACGGTTAATACCAATGTCGATACATCTACGATAGCTGCGAGAATTGGATGATTTCTAACGAGTGACACTGATTTCCAGCAGGCAGTGAATCATAACAAGCCACCGTTGGATGCTAAGGAACGAATGGTGCAAATCACCAGACAGAAAGTTGGAGGCTTAGGATTAAGTATAAAAGGAGGAGCGGAACATAAGCTTCCTGTTCTTATATCTAGAATTTATAAAGGTCAAGCTGCTGATCAGTGTGGCCAATTGTTTGTAGGAGATGCAATTATTAAAGGTAAGCTCTTCTTTCTTTTAAAAAATCGGATGAAATTACGAAATCAATATCAAACAACTCAAAGGAAACACGCGACGAATGTGTAACATTCTATAACATTTAATTCTGATACAGTAAACGGAGAATATATAACTGCGTGCAATCACGACGATGCTGTAAACATCCTGAGGAATGCCGGCGACATAATTGTTTTAACTGTGAAACATTATAGAGCAGCCAAACCATTTCTACAAAAGAATGGTGAGCGTAGTTTCATGTTAGAAACATATTTCTGCATTTCACGACTTTGTAATACTAATTCAACGTTACTTTTAGAAAAAGAAGACAAGTTGGATAACATTCCGAACGGTGGTTCGGAAGATGAATGGCTTTCACCGAACAGACAGGGTGGCAGTCCTAGGTGCGGTCACAGTCGACAAAGTTCAAACGCATCTGTAACCTCAATACAATCTAAGAAATGGGTGGATGTTATAACAGGTTGCGATAGCTCTATCGAATCTTAGTTCTTGCTTGTTTGTATCCGATTGTAATGTCAACAAATTTTCAGTTCCACTAATGATGGCGTACGTAACAAGATACATCTTCGGAACGGATAAACTAAGAAGAAATGCATTTGAAGTAAGAGGATTAAATGGCGCACGCACTGGTGTCATACACTGCGACGATAGTGCGATTCTAAGTCAATGGTTGAAATACATTACCGATAATATTACTGGCTTAACGCATTTACAGGTAAAGGAAACTTCATATTTATCAATTTACCAGTTTCATTAGATTAACTCGGGAAACGATGTATATTCATATGTTTTTATTAGATGAAATTGTACAATCGGAATTTCGGCGTGGGTGAACGTATAGAGTACATGGGTTGGGTAAACGAAGCAGTGAGTAATAGTAATCAGCCATGGCAAAGCTACAGACCAAGATTTTTAGCGCTGAAAGGACCAGATTTATTGTTATTCGAAACACCTCCCGTAAGTACAAACTAAAATACAGCGAGGAGCAAAATTGAACCCATGGAACCATTTCTTTCTTTTTTTAAATCATTGTCCACGTATTTATTGGGTTTCGTGTAATATATATGTGTATACATGTATAAAATATATATGTATATACGTATATATATGTGTAATGACAAAATATACAATATAATAATTATATACAGGGCGAGTCTCGTAACGTGACGATCTCAAATAACTCGCAAGTTATTTGTTGTACAAAAAGAATGTTCAAACAAATGTTGCATGGTTCCTAGGGGGACATACAGTGCTGCAATTTGATTTTTGTTACTTCGATTTTTTATCAAGATATGAAGGTCACCTTCAGTTTTTCAAATAGAATGCCAATATTTTTCCTCGAACTCGGATGAAGCACAAAATTCTGCGTAAAGAAGTATTGACCTTCGTATATCATAAATATAATAGTTAACGAGATATTATAGAAATAATTTTCCATATGTAGTTATTCAAGTTGAGGGATATCAGTTCGAGCATCTATACCAGCTTCCAGGTAATAGCTATTATACATATGGGAAGTTATATCGATAATATCTCTCGTTAACTATTAGATTTATGATACATGGAGGTCAATACTTTTTCTCGCAAAATATATATAAATATATATATAAATAGAGATTGCGGGATTGCAATCCCTAAATAGGACACATGTTTACACGAATTTTCTTTATTCCATAATAACGAGACACCCTGTATCATTCAACGGAACAAGGTACTTAAAATGTATGTGGTTTATGTTTTTAGTGCAACATAGGTGATTGGTCTCGATGTGCATTAACTTTTAAAGTCTACCAAACGATGTTCCGCATGATGAGAGAATCTGAGAACGTAGACGAGAGACAGCACTGTTTCCTAGCTCAGAGCCCCGGGAAACCGCCGCGATATTTAAGTGTCGAAACTAGACAAGAACTGTTGAGAGTCGAAGCAGCGTGGCATACTGCAGTGTGTTCAGCTGTTACACATTTAAAAGTTTGTGTCGTATCTCCTTTTCCGTATTCGACTGCGAAAGTAATGTTTCAAATTGTTTGTCACGCGTTACAGAGTAAAACATTTCCCGTCACGTTCAACGGAAGAAGTGCAGGATTAACATTAGAGTGGACTCAAGGCTTCACGCTTTCTTACGAGGACATCGGAGAGATCGTATGGCGTTATAAGTTTTCCCAGTTGAGGGGATCCAGTGATGACGGAAAGAGCAGGTTGAAGTTACACTTTCAAGAGCCAGATAGTATTGCAATTGAGACAAAGGTATTCGTATTTGACGCCGTACACGAAGCAACGATGTTCGATCATTAATTCTCTTTTCAATTTTGTAGGAATTGGAATGTTCTCAGCTACAGAATTTATTGTTCTGTATGCACGCGTTCTTGACCGCAAAAGTTGCCGCGGTAGACCCAACCTTTTTAACGTCAACTACACCGTAAGATCGAAGTAGGTATTATCGCCAATAATGCAAAACATGGATCATTGTTTAATATTCATATAATTACATAGACGGTACAGAAATAATAATAATTAATGAACTAGAACAAAGACATGTCAAATACTAGTCAATTCCCCAGTGGAAATATCTCTATGTTTTTCGAATGATTACATGAAATATTGTTTATTTCAATGCTTCCGTTTTTATTTCTGACGGATACTGATGAACCATTGTGTAGATAGTAATATCAATTGCTAGATATTATTTTGTTTATGTATATATGCATATATATATATATCGTTATGTACTTCGCGATTAATTAAGCACTGCTATTTATTTTTTTACACTGATGAATTAGAGATCGATAGGAAATTGATATTTCATTGCGACATTTCAAGCCGACTTTGAGAGCGTAGCTGCTTTATTTTTTAAAGCATATTGTTTTATATGATATTCTTATAATATGAGAAACATGCATTTATTATATAAAAAATGGAAATATTAAGGGACTCGTTTCGAGGATTGCAGGGGTGCGGGACGCGCCTCCTCGTTTCTCGATAATGTAAAGATGGGGTTTTTCAGTAGTCAAAAGCGCTAGATAAAAGATCAATCCAGGCCGCGACCGCTCTCAAAAGTTCTATTTTTACGTTTACGAGGCGAAATTTGCATTATTCAGCAACGTGTAGCTGTCGCAGTTTTCAATATCAAATCACTGGGAAATAGTATACTCTTATTTATTGAATAATTTATTTTGATATATGATCGATTTCAAACGAAGTCTAACAAATACGAATGTTACGCGTTTCTTTTTAAATGAAAGAAAATTTGATTCGTTTCCAATCGATATTCAAGCATTAAAATAAATGTAGCTATACGAAAAATATAAATTTTCTTTCCTCTACTACGACATTTTTGGGGATAAAGACGGTTTTAATCGCTGTGACTGAAAAAAGAAAATGTTACGGCAAGGGGTTCATAATATATCCCATATAGCACAGAGACATCTCAAAGACAGCTGTAAGATGCCTGCCGCAAGACATTCGGACGTCTGAAAGGCGTCTTTTGGAGACGTCGTTTTTACGTCTGAAATAAGAGGCCTTAAAGGCGTCTTTTTGGGACGTAAAACGTTCAGACCTAAAAACGACGTAAAACAGTATAATTATGCATATACGTTATGCATAATCAAAATTACCCAAGAGAAAATATATTTTCTATTTTAATCGTTTTATAAAATCGAGAGCGACATAATGTCCTTCGATTCCTCTAAAGTCTTTCCAGTTTTGTCATAAATGTATAAAATCCGCAGCATTTAGTTGTCGCAGCTTTATGCTTCCGAATAATGGAAATTACGCTGCCAAATAAAGCAAATTACGCCTCGTAAACGTAAAAATAGGACTTGGGAGGGCGATCGCGGCCTAGATTGATCTTTTATCTAGCGGTTTGATTACTGAAAAGCCTATCTTTGCATTATCGAGAAATGAGAAGGCGGTATCCCGCACCGTTGCAATCCTGGAACCGAGAGTCTACCCCGTTAAGTCGGTATTAAAAACTTATCAAAGCGCTCGTTCATGATTTTTAAGTTCCAAAGATAAAGGCGATCTTCTTTAAGCAATGATTCATATATTCATGGATTGAGTTACTCTTCACGTGTATCTGGTGCCTTAAAAACCATGAACAAGGTGTAATTAAATAATAAGTTACAAAAGTGCATCGAAGTTGTATAGTTCATTAGAACAGCAAGTTTTATGCATCTAATGCCGCGGTATACATTTTACTAGAAAATTATATCTTACGTTGAACATGGAAATACGAGATTATATTAGTCTAATATTAATTTTAAATCAGTATTAATTCAATGAGATAAAAAAATCGTGGAGGAAAAAACCTAATAGCAATAAGTAGTATCATTAGACCATGGTGGCCATCTATTTAAAAAAACTTTATTTATTAATGCGTGAATAAGAATGAATAGATCACAGGGAGCAAACATACAAATGATATCACGAATGATTCGTTTGTTCGTTGTTTTTTTCTTTCGTAGAAGTTAGCAGTGCATTTTACAAAAAAATTCCTGTTTGTATTCAATAACGTTAAGTTAAAAAGATATTCTAAATCATACAATCTACGGATCAATTATGCTTTTTTATATCGTTTCTAATCGTTCTCGCGCCGAAAAATTTTCATATACGAAAGTCTTTGTTATTGCGTTATAAGAAATCTATTCTTCTCTTTCTCTATAAAAGTTCTAACGTTACTAATTATGCGAGGTAATTTTCAGAACTAATACCCACACTCTGTGCAATTAATCTACCAATTTACAATTATATTTAGAGCAATGAATGTACATTGGATGAAGCAAAAAAGAAAAAAAAGAAAAGAAAAAAAGCTATTTAATACACAAACTGCACTTCATAATAATCATGATACACAATTTCTATTGTTAATATTTTATGGGAGTTTTATCACAAGCATCTGAGAAAGTAACGGAAACTGTATTCGCCCACGTTGCCCGTGTTGAATACGTGTATACAGTCTATCGATCGATCATTCGATATTTAATTGAATTGTAAGGAGATCGACAGATGTTTCATTTGCATTGCACATTTTAAGGGTCTCCAGTTATTCGTAGAAAGTGCCTATACGATTATATATAATACAATAGGAATTACAATTCATTTTCACCAATTGATTCTCCTAGTCTAAATAGTAAGAGCGTTACCATTGTCCGAAAACTTTGAAGAACCTACTGGTAATTACTAGGGTAAAGGTGCCAGTTACAAACTTTATCGAAATCAATAAAAATAACATGAAGTTTCCCCTTCGTGTACAAATCAAAAGTATTACAATAATTTTTGTTTAAGATATAGAAAACATTAGTTAACGATTATAGCGAATGTTAAGAAACTGTGATACACCAGAGGATAATAAAATAATGATTTTATTGTGCTACGGTATAAAAAGAAAATTAATCAATTGATTTGTTATCACAAATTCCTTGTGTCCGGTAAATAGGACCAAAACTTCGTTGATATTTCTTTTGTTCTTTAACAAAATCGTCCGGATAAATTTGACGGTACAGAGGAAAGGTTGATAATCGATCGTTCATCGCAAATAATGCAAAATAAATGATTAATTAGTCACTAAATATCCAGTAACCGGTACCTTTACTCTGTGGAGATATGCAGAAATTATTATCGTAACCTTATTGTAATTGAAAGGCACTCTAGGAAGACAAGCATCACTCCGTTGTATTGCAATGTTTTGCTAATATCCTGCGTGAACCAACGGGTCTTTTATGTTATTTATTTAGGGAAGGATCATACGTGTACGGTAAAACAGAAGAAAGATTAAATGAAACTCACTACTGAATTTAATTACAGATGCATCGCGGTGAGTTTTTATAAACTATAATATTGTTAGCAAAGGGCCAAAATAGTTCAGTATGCAAGTACCGAGAAATACTATTTATAGGCGTCCACTCGTTAGATTTGCAAACACAATAAAACTGTATCCGAGAGCATACGAGTATCGACTCGTGTCAATTACGGAAAGCAATTATAACTGTGTGTAATATTTATTAAGCGCAAGATACGTTACAATGTTCCATAATGGCATTGCTGTTTTCTATTATATATATGTGCATCGCATGCATTCTATAGTTAAATTTAGATTATAATTAAAAAATTGCACAATTACAGTGTATAGGTAAACATAAGCCAGAGAATGTGAAGAGCTGATCTGCAGAAGTTGAATATAATGCTATTCGATAGTCGTTTAACATTAATCTTTCTTTTCTCGAAGCTTAATCATTGAAGAATCCATTTGACGATTTCTAATTTAATAAAAGAGATTCTAAAAACTTTGATAATGACGTTTCATCGTTAGGAAAATTATTATCATTGCAACGTTTTTTATCGCAGAACAACTGTTTTTATAATTCGGTAGAATTTCATAACGTAATTATTAATTATAGATACTTTAATGGATTCTACAATGTGTGAACAATTATATATATATATATATATATATAGGTATATCAAGTCATTCTATGTTGTTCAGCAATATTAATGTAAATAGGAGAACATGGCCATGCGTTTTCTAAATAATAAGCTTTAAGTTCAAAAACGACTTGTTATTCTGAAGTCCCGTGTCTTTCTGTATACCATAAGCTGCTACAAAAAAAATTGATTTCATAATTAGCTTCAGATCGATACGGGATTACAGAATTACTGATTGCTAAAAGTATAAAAAGTACACAAAACATTCTTACCTTATATTTTAAAATATAGTTTATGTGTTATAATGTCTATCTTCCCATTGACAATATGTTTTAAAATATATTATTGTTAGAAGTTAAAAAAAGACAATTCAAATATTTTTTAAAATGCCTGTTCCCATGTATGTCTGTCGCGTGTATTTACCACCATTGTATAAATCATGCCAACTTATCTTTCAGCAATTTATTGAATAAATTTTCTTTGTTAGATAAACAGAGTATTCATTCATATACTGATTTATATGAATTTGTTGTATTTTTTAAAAATATAACATGTGGATGTGCAGAACGGCGACTTTTGCTATCACGCGATTTGCAAGCTAAATTAATACGTTAGTATAAACGAATCGTGTCAGTACAATTTCTTCATAGGTCGGAAATGAAAAGGATTTATTCCAAGACTAGGCTTTAGATTGATAGTATCGAACTTCTAAAGATAACGAGCTCCATTGTAAATTAAAGCGGGTCAATTATTTCGTTTCTGAATTCGTACAAAAAGAATTTATCCTTTTGCAAATCAATTTCAACCTTTCACAAATCAAGTATGTTTAAGGAAGTTTTTGTAAAAAGAAATCAAATCAAATGTAAAGTATAATTGTTAAGTTAATTCAAAATTCAAGGTTAAGGAATTCAAAATTTTATTTATTGCAAAGATGTACATGAAATACTTATTCAAAAGTAATTATTCATTAACTTGATAATGTATGAAAACGGTGTATAGATATGTATATATTCCTGAGTAGCCATTTTCTGATCAATCAATTTCAAAAATGAAAGTACATATTTACATATATACAATATGTATATTTATTGAAGAGTATTGAGTATTGAGTGTGTCTAAATAAATATATAATTTAATCTAAATAAGTAATTAATTGTAAATATTCTTAATGGGTGGAATTAATTTGCAAAAGGGAGAAAATGATTTACAAAAAGGTGAAATTGATTTCTCTTTGGAGTGCGAGACCTATATAAACTATTTATGGTGCGCAATTGATGTATTTTTCGAGATGATTGATCGAAAGGTTTGAAATATTCGACATAATATGCATACAAATATATACATAAATTAAACGAGAGTCGATGAAATTTGATTCGGTTAATAGTTTCGTGACGTACTGTATATAGACGCGCGAACATCGATGGCGTTATATTTGATTAATAATTATTGCAACGAATCGTATAGTTCTCAGCTGCTGACGGTGTACCAAACAATGCATGATTACGCTCGTATAAAACGTGCTAATATTGTTTACATTGAGAAATCGAGCTGCAGACACGAAAAATTGCGTCCAGCGATCCCTGTCGTGAGCGGAATCGTTGAGAAGGTGTTTGGTTTTGTGCATCAATATGGCGGCGAATCTTGAGGAAGAGCAAAGTTTAAGAGAGTGCGAGGAATACGTGCAAAGACACAATATTCAACAAGTTTTGAAAGACTGTATAGTGCAACTGTGCGTGGGACGCCCTGAAAATCCCATATCTTTCTTAAGGGAGTATTTTCAAAAACTAGAACGGGTACGTATTGAATCGCAACGCCTGTAAATAACCTCGGATTTCATTTTGTCCTCTTGTTTCACTTCTGCTAGAACGATTATGCATTTATCTGTTCGTTCGGTGAACAATGCAGTATATGTCAACGATTAGATGGAAGAACAACAAATCAATGTACAACGTAAATTTTTCTATCTATTCCGTATACAAATACTCATCTATATACAAACAGACTTCTTAGTATCGTACTATTTATATGTATACGTCGAGTTTGACAAGTGTGAGTAATATACAGTGGGTAACAAAAATTCTGCACCGACGAATCTTACGTTCGATTATGCCACGACTATTTTTCATATATTTTTAATAGATCAGTATAAATCAAACACGATTTCCGTTAGATTATTTTGTGAAAAATATAATTTTTTCGTAAAATATGGCTTTATCGGAGTCGTTATTAGCATAGTAATTCATAATAAAATAATATCATCAATAATAATCAATAGACTGCGGATGTGTATGCATTTTCCAATTTTTGTCGACAAATTTTAAGAAAGTGGAATTAAATGAAATTCTATTTTTAATGTTGAAACAGCCTTTGTAGATCGAAAACAAATAAAAATCGTACAAAATTCTGTCGAATTTTATATTCTTTCCTTTTTTGAAAAGATTTTCATACGCCACAAATGCATAAAGATCCAAAATGCATAAAAATGCATAAGAATAATACTATTAATCAATAATATTATCATTAGACTTATTTGTAGACAAATTTTAAGTAAGTGGTACCAAATAAAATCTTATTTTCATTGGTAATAACTAGACTGCGGATGTTTAAGCAAAATAAAAGATGTTTGGGTTGATTGCAAGACACAGGAGCCAAATAAAAAATTTTTATTAAGCTTGATTTTCTTATTCAACTGAAACTAATACACTGATGTCCTTAAATCTTTTTAATATGTACACTGCTTAAAACTGAACAATTCTTGCTTTAAATTCTACAATTAAATTCTTTAGATCTTTATGGAAAATAAAAATTTTTTTTCGTCACTTACAAGATGCAAGAACCATATAAAAATTTCTTCCCCCCTTTAACAATTGTAATAAATTAAAAAGAACATTTGAATGTCCTTAAATCATCTTAATGTTTTTACTGTTTAAATTACATCCACCCATTTTTGTCATAAATGTATAAAATCCGCAGTCTAATTATCATTTAACAATACAGCTGTTGCCATTGCAAAAGAATTGGAGTAAAGTACTCTGTATAGCATTTATATATAAATTGAAAAAGGAAAGTTGATAAAGAAACTTTAATCTTAAGAATGAGGTCATAATACATACCTGCTCAATGACAGATAAGGATGACACATATTTTTTACGAGAATTTTTCAATTGAAAGGTACATTGATAAAATATTAATAAATAAATAAATTAATAAATCATTGAGAAGAGATTACATATTTATATCTTGAAGATTTACTGAAAATTATTTGTCTTTTAGACTAATTCGTTCTGCGAAGACTTTTTGAACTTTAGACTTAAAATGTTTATGCAATTTTCAATTTTTGTAGACGAATTCTAAGAAAGTGGAACAGAACGAAGTCATATTTTTCGTGGTAGTAGCCTGTTTAGATCTGAAATAAATTAAAATCGTACCAAATTCTGTCATATTTTATATCCTAGCATTTTTTGAAAATTTTCAAACGTCATAATTGTCTACTTATCTACTTTCTTACGAGTTTTATTTCACTCAAATAATTTTTCAAGCCGAGCTCGTGACAGTTTCAGCTGACAAAACTATTTTGCGTTTAACGTGCACACAATTTTTAACATTGTGACAAGCGTCCGATATTCCTGAGTATTTTTAAGGCGAAATAACAATTCTTAGAAAATCTTCCGAGGTCTTCAACTTTGGAGTTGAGAACGAGAACATCTAAATACTTATTAGGATAATACATTAAGTTTTTTGTTTTCTAAAGTGTTCGTTTATAATTGTAATCTTAATTTGTTATAGAGAAAATACGAGTTTTTATTTTGTAATATTTATGTTCGTTTAAATTGTCACCGAACACACTTATTGCATTATAAGTCGCATTAAAACTTTAACATTGTCTATTGTACATAAGAAAATCGTTCGTTTCATAAGTTCTTTCAAATTTTGCGCGAGAAGTGTTTCTGCAAGCACATCTGAAAGCATAATTGAGGGGGAGTAAATAGATTGTGGTGGGGGGTCGGTATTCGGTATACAACGGTTTCTCTCTTAAATAGATCACTACTGGCATCTAGTATTTTACCACGTTTTTTTATTTGTTTATTTATACATAGTACAGTGTTTTATCGATATAAGTCCCCAGCACGGGTCTGCCGAGGGACATTTATGCGCCAGGGATAGTATTCTTTGACTTTTGCCGAGCTCGAGAAGCTCGGTCGCCGAGAAGTGTAAACATAACTAATC
>CM052255.1:247802-274727 GCA_028455795.1 Lasioglossum marginatum | reverse complement strand
CGACTCTCTCTATCTCCGTCTCTGTCTCTGGAAGGTTTTAGAGCAAATCGCATTCGAAAAAGTCCATTCGATCAAAAGTTATAAGCAGAAACGTGCCCAAAAGAGGGGAAAAAACAGGTTATTACGTCACAACTTTTGGACCAATGGGCTTTTTCGAATTTTTTTTGCTCTTAAACCTTCCCGTGGGAATGCCGCGTCCAACGGTCCAAACCCCAGCTTTCTATGTTGAGCCGTTCTCAAGTGATGCCGTTACAAACATACATACATACATACATCCAGACACGATTTTATTATATATAGAGATAGAGATTTTATATTTATGAATCATTCACCTCGATGTACATTATTAATTTCAATCGATTAACGCATAAAAATTCCATCTTGAATTATAAATACCCAGATAGCACAAAGACATCTGAAAGTCGTCTTAATGTTGCCTGCCGCAAGACGTAAGTACGTCTGACAGACGTCTGCTACGTCTGTGGCACGTCGTTGTCACATCTTTGTACGTCTTTAACACATCTTTGTTACTAAACTGGGAGACCTAAAGATATCTCTCACAAGTCTTTCTGACATCTTAAAGATGTCTTGTAAAGAGCTCTAAAAAATCGCCTGAAAGACGTATCTTTAAGACGTCTTTTTAGGCTTCTTTTATGTATCTTCTCGGAGCTCTTTCAGGCATCTTTTAGACGTCTTTTTCAGACGCACAAAATCTTCAAATTTAAAAAAAAGTTATAAAAAAAATTAGAATCTATATGTATATATATTACTACTTTCATGCACTGCTTAAGAGAATATTCCACTTTGTCTTTGAAAAAACCTTATTACAATTTAGAAATTTTTATGCAGTTGGCGGGATTCGAACTCGGGACTACTGTTTAACTTCATGATGTGCTTCCTCGCTGAGCCATGCGAACCTATATTGTTAGATTCATTACTTTTTATTCTTATAGGCTCAAATCATATCAAATCATAATATAATTATTAGAAGAGATAAACTTCTATTAAAATATTTTTTAGGTAAAAATCAAACTACTTTTTTTTAATGAAGCATACTATTAGTATATTAACGATTAAGAGATATACATATTTTCGTAAGTACTTCAATCGTTTCTGCCGTGAAAACGGCGTCTCCAAAGAGGCGTACTTTTTCAGATGTAGTTTTGACGGTTGGAGGAAGGTGTCTTTTATGCGTCTCATTTCTGACGTAAAAACGACGTATCCAAAAAGACGCCTTTTTGGACGTGTAAAAGGCACCTCTTTGGAGATGTCGTTTTTATGTCAGAAATGAAATGCATAAAAGGCACCTTCCTCCAACCGTCAAAACGACGTCTGAAAAAGTACGCCTTTTTGGACGTGTAAAAGGCGTCTTTTCGAGACGTAAGACGTAAAGACGTAAAAATGACGAGAAAACGCCATCTGTCAGACGTACTGTGCTACCTGGGTAACATGTATTTATTTACTAACAGAGCTAGAAGTAGAATGTAGTTATAATTAGACTGCGGATGTTTATGCAATTTGCAATATCAAATGAAATCTTATTTTCCGTGGTAGTAGCCTTTTTAGATCTGAAATCAATTAAAATCGTACTAAATTCTGTCGTATTTTATATCCTAGCATTTTTTGAAAATTTTCAAAATCCATAATTGGAATAAGAAGAATTGTCAATTCTTTAATAAAAGTCTTTAAAAGTTTATTATGTGGAATCATATTATCTAAAACAAATATGTATTCGTGATAACTAAAAATTTCTCTATCAGCTTGTCCGTTTCTGGACAAAGTTCGAAGTTTATCTATTACAGACAAACATTTAAAAATAAGATTGGAACTAACATCGAATCGACTATATGTAACAGTATTACCTAGAACGAATATATACGCGAACAATTATCGAAAATAAAGAAAATAATCACAATAAAACTCCTACAAATTTGAAAATCAATCTCGAAAATCCTTTACTCTTCGTTTATTGTTGCATTCCCGCGCTTTCTCTGTAGAACTAGATTGCTTCTTCCGTGTTTCCAGTGAACGTAAGCGTTACAAATAATCTTAGAGACTATAAAACTAATTTCAAGACTAGTATGCAATTATTTTAAAACCACGTAACCTTTTAATTCAATTACATACACGTTATAGGGGGCACAACAAGAGCCAACGACGCCATTGGCTATATGAATTTCGCCGATGCTGCCGTCTAGCAATGAGGAATCGCATAATTCATCGACTCCATTTTATCTTGTCGCGAGAAGCTCCGTTACGTGTCCAACGCATTATAGTTCGTTGAAATACTGTTTTACTCGTGAATAATGTTTTAAAAGAAAATCTTCTGCTTGGACTGATTCGTGGTAATGCAAACAGTGTTTACGGCGGTGAAACGTAAAGCGTAAAATTGTTTAAGCAATTCTGATTTTTTCCACGGTATGTCAGAGGGCGAGGCTACAGCGTCGCAGAAGAAACAGCAGCCATTTCAGCAATCGCCACAAATCGGAATAGGCTTGATGGCAACAAACATGGCATGGCAATATCCTTCGCCAAACAATATACACAACATGTTTCCTCCATATTCGGGGTAAACATTTTTTTACAATACTTTTCTATGATAATAGCCTCGACCGTTACACAATAAGCGGAATGAGTCACTCTTAGAGACTGTGCTCGACACAACGCAGATTGTCGAGGAACGTTACACGAACGAAACTTCAGAATTTATTAATTTCCCTCGAGATTGATCGATATCGTGTTCCTTATCGAACCAAATCAGTTTCGAGCGAAGAAAAATGCGGGTGAAGAGGTATTGTCTGTACCAGGAAATTTATTGACGAGTTGAAAAAATACTGGGGTTGACCTAATTTCGAAGCAATATATAGAATGCGAGTCCCTGTAGATGTATATGTATATAATTTATGATATATTTATTCACATTTCCAACAAATTAAACGTTTGGATTGTTTGTCGAACTTATTAACAAGTAGATTAATTCGACAAATTCATTTGTCATAAGAGCAAATATTGTATTCTCCTTATCGAGCCAAACTAGTTCCGAGAGAAGAAAAATGTAGATTTAAGGGGGTAGACTCGTTTCTAGTACATTCTGGTACATTCATTGTTACTTGATAATGAAAATAAGAAATTTCTTTGTATTATACTATTAGGTCATTCGGGAAGTCATTTCATTGTCTCGAAGGAAAATGAAAGCCAATTTCTCGCTATTGAGAATAAGTTTTATGACATTTTGTTCTATGATCTCTTGTAATTTTTCAGGCAACTTGAAGATCCCATGCTCGCAGAATTTCTGTTTTTTATTGGCAAAAACTTGAGATATACGACCTTTTACAACTTTATTTATCCTGGTAGACTTGTTACCAGGGTTTTTCAGTAATCAAAGTGCTACATAGATAATCAATCTCGGCCGCAGTTGCCCTCAAAAGTCCTATATTTAAGTTTACGAGGTGTAATTTGCATTATTCGGCAGCATGTAGCTGTTGCAGCTTTATGAAAATAGCGTCATGCGCAGCTTTATACTTCCAAATAGGACTTTCGGGAAAAAAACTTTTTAAAAACCACGCTTATATTAAAATGCACTAAAAAGGAGAAAATAATTTTTTTCCTGGTTCTCCATAAAATACCGAATCCAGTTAAATGATTAATACTATTTTTCCCCAAAATTTCAAGCAATTAGTTCAAAATTTCTTCTGTTATAAAATTAGTGTTGGAATAGATAAAAAAATTTAATATACATTTAAATAAAATCATGACATTAGTGACTATAAGTAAAAGCGTGGAGCGCCCACGATGATTATGTCAATATAGTTTAGCGCTTCACACTTTTATTTATAGTCACTAATGTCACGATTTTATTTAAATTTATATTAAATTTTTCTATCTATTCCAACACTAATTTTTTATAACAGAAGAAATTTTGAACTAATTGCTTAAAATTTTGGGGAAATATATTATTAATCATTTAACTGGATTCGGTATTTTATGGAAAACCAGGAAAAAAATGATCTTCTCCTTCTTAGTGCATTTTAATATAAGTGGTTTTTAAAAAGTTTTTTTTGTACGTTTTATTTTGTACTTTTTAGTTTTTACATATCTTGTAATCGATTTTAATTACCACTTCAACCAAGATCTTTTGTAAAAGGGAAAATATTGTGTCATGATTAGATAATTTATTATCCCGTTTTTATAGCCAATAATTCTTTGTGATCTCACCGACCGCGCCAAACGTAGAAAAGAACATCGAGCGTAAACACAGACCACGCATTCTTTCTAGTCGAATAGAACGCTATTCGCCAGTTTGTTTTTCTCTTTGCTTTTTTTGCTTGTCTAGTCTAGCTCATCTTCCATTGTGCAATTTTCCTTGTATTTTTGTCTTGCCTTTTCCAGTCGTCTTTTCCGTTGCGTGGAAGTTTCAGTCTTTGTCTCTCGTCCGTCAGTAAGTTTGTTTGTTTGTTTTTTGTTCACTTTCATTTTTGATCCAACGAGTATGGCGGCAAATATTGTCATCGGAAGCAAGTGTGTATACAAAATTTCAGCAAGATTGGACTATGGGAAGTGGTTTAAAATTCGATTACAAGATTTGACGCATACAACAACACGGCAAGTTAATATAAGCGTGGTAAAAATGGTCTTTTTAGGACGACTCCGGCCTAAATTGATCTTTTATACAGTGCTTTTAACTACTGAAAACCCCCTTCTTCACATTATCGAGAAATGGGAAGGTGCATTCCGCACCCTTGCAATTCTGGAAACAAGAATCTACCCTCTTAAAGAAAATACTGGGGTTGACCTAATTTCGGAGCAATATGTAGAATGCGAATCCCTATTAGGGCTGTTACTTTCCTTCGAAGGTCGAAGGTTTCGAAGCTTCGATATCAGAAACTTCGAAGCTTCGAAGGCAATGAGAACCGAAGTTTCGAATTTCAAACCTCCGTGGTATTGTAAATTATTAGAAGATTCGAAAAAATGGAGTTTCTTTTATTTTAATCTAATTTTTGTGTTAATATTTTTATTTATCAAAAATCGTGACATTGAAATTTCGGGCACTTCGAAGACTTCGAAACTTCGAAGTTTCCTTCGAAGCTTCGAAGGATTGAAGCTTCGGAAAAGTAGCAGCCCTAGTCCCTACAGACGTATATATGTATATAATTTACATATTCATATTTCCAACAAATTAAACATTTGGATTGTTTACCGAACTTATTAACAATTAGATTAATTCAACAAATTCATTTGTTGTAAGAGAAAATATTGTGTCCCTTATCGAACCGAATCGGTTTCGAGAGAAGAAAAATGTGAGTGCAGACATATCATCTGTAACAGGAAATTGATTGACGAGTTAAAAGAAATACTGGGGTTGACTGGGGGGTTGACCTAATTTTGGAGCAGTATATAGAATGCGAGTCCCTATAGACATTTATATATTCACATTTCCAACAAATTAAATATTTGGGTTATTAACAATTAAATTAATTCGATAAATTCATTCGTTGTAAGAAAAAATATCATTTACCTTATCGAAGCGAATCAGTTTTGAGAGATGAGAAATGTGGGTGCAGTCGTATCATCTATATCAGAAAATTGATTGACAAGTTAAAAAAAATACCAGGGTTGACCTAATTTTGGAGCAATATATAGAATGCGAGTCGCTATACAGAGATATGTTGTTACGGGCAATATATAGAATGCCTGATCTTTTGGACAATATATAGAATGTGAGAGTGAGTTGTGATTAAAAATGATTAAATTGAAATGTGTTAGCTTTGGATTTTAAGTCCTGTTAAAATCTGAGAGGAGGACCCTAATCGACAAGTTTACCACCATAAAAGATAAAAATAACACACTGCTCAACAAACCGTAGATATTTTATATGTCCAGGCAATTTGTGAAATATTGGGTTGGAACGAAAGTTCGTAGCGTTTTTAAATTTAAAATTCAAATACAAAATTAAGATATTTACTCATAGATTTTCCAATAACACGGTTTCCATTCTGTTCTATTAATTTTTGCTATTTTTGAGGTATCTTATCATGTCACTGAATAAACCTATGAATAAGTATCTTAATTTTATCTTTGAACGTTAATTTAAAAACGCTATGAACTTTCATTCCATCCCAATACTTTCTATAGAATTCTATAGAATGCCTGCCTTAGACACATTGCCCGTAACATATATAATTTGTATATTCAAATTTCCATCAGATTAAACATTTGGACTATTTATCGAACTTATTAGCAATTAGATTAATTTGAAAAATTCATTTGTCGTAAGAGAAAGTATTAATTTATTGTATTCTTTGTTGCAGGCAATTGTATGGACCTGGATACCAAGGTGTACCTCATCAGGGGCAAATATTTAATTATTATCATACAATGATGCCTGGATATGGACAACCTTTTAATCCACAGCAGATGCAACAGCAGCAGCAACAACAACAACAGCAGCAGCAGCAACAACCACAACAACAACAGCAACAGGGCAACAATCAAGGAAAACAACTACATCAACAGCCTCCTGTACCTGGGACACCAATGTCTTTGGAGGATGAGACGGATCTTCCTCCTCTTCCACCTGGACCACCTCCATCTGTGCCGCAATCTCAACAGCACAACAGTCAAGTGCAACAAACTATGCAGTCTCATCCAGCATATATGTACAACTCTTTCCCTTATGGAAACTGGAATGGCATGCACAGTGACATGTCTCGTAAGTTTTCTACGACATGCGAGAAAATAGTCTGTGATTATTTACAAAGAGGCAATCCTCTCCGATTTTGATGAAAGGGTATAGCCGGATAAGATAGTCAAAAATGCCCTTGAACCGAATTGTATTGTGATTGGACACAGCTAAAAGAATGAAGTTGGACATTTTAAACAAAATATGACACATAATGTTTATATCAGTACAAAAAGTAACATGATAAAATGTATAATAAACTTTGTACGAACAGTACTAATGAGAATGTCGTAATTTGGGAGCACAGAAAGAGAGTCTTGGGACACTTATAATTTTTATATCAATTTAAAGCAGAAAGGATAAACATTAACACTAAACCTACTGGTTGTATTTATATTCTGTGAGAAATCTGTCAAATTTTTTATTTCTATTTTTATTTGTCAAAAGTTATGATGTAACATGAAACTCGTAAGTTACAACTTCATATGATTCGAAGACTTCGAAGAGTCGAAGCTTTGGAAAAGTAACAATCCTAACTCAAATTTCATCAAAATCGGAGAGCCTCTTTGTAAATAATAACCAAATAGTCGTGCGCTATAGTCCAACGAATATTTAACCATATATGCGTTTCTGGTTTCAGAATACAACAGTCAGATTCGCTTCAACGTACAAAACAAGAAGAATGGCATGACATTCACTCCGTCCAGCAATAGTGGGGCTGCGAAGAAAAAACGTAAGCGGAACAAAAACTTAGCGGCACAATTCAACAATAGCTTTCAGGCGAACAGTCCCACCACTACTTTCGTACCGGGTCCAAATTTGAAGACAGAACTACCACCCCTACCCCCTGCACAGCGTGAAGTAGCAGCTCCTCCTCCACCGACTGAAGAATCCCCTGCTCCCACTTCTACACCTGCTGCTACTACTATCGCTAACACAACTCCTAATGCTGGCACTCCAGCGGTAGGTACTCCGTCTGTTGTGACAACTCCCAGCCCAGTCGGAGACTGGCCTGACAGTTTGAAGAACTACGTGAACAGATGCTACGAAAAATGCAAAACGGCCGTGGACAAGGATCAAGTCGAGATTATATTAAAGGGAAAGATTACACGCGCTGCGAACGATGGCTCGCTATGGGTGAAGGATTGGGACCAAGAGCCTTTACCTAGCATCCACAGCGAACGCATGACCATGACGATCAAACCTCAAAAACCGGCGTTAAAGTTGAACAATTTAGCAAATCCGCTGATCACTGCACAGGGAGGCTTGCGCAAGCCAGGCCTCTCTACGTCTCTTGGGGCTCGGCTTGGTGCGCGTCTCTCTGTCAGTCACAAACGGTCGAGATCGAGGTCGCGGACTAGATCTAGATCAAGATCAAGATCCAGATCGAAGTCAAGATCAAGGTCGAGGTCGAGATCGAAGTCGAGATCGCGTTCCAACACACGTAGCCCGCCATCCCGAAAATACAGACGTAGCACGTCGTCGTCGTCCAACGTTAGCGACCGGGAACACGACTATAAGTCGTTAAAGACGAAAAAGAATAAAAGCAAACAAAATCACAGCAGCAAGAAAACAAAGAAGACTAAACAGATGAAATCACATTTCTATTCAGAGTTTGGTTTAGCTACAGGAAACACCGAGGAACTAGGCTCCAAGGAGAAACTGCAACAACGCGCTGCAAGATTCAACGACAGTATTTCCAGGACCGTCAGCAACGGTGTTAAAGATGATTCCTCGGCAGAGTTTGACTTAACCGGTCTTCACATTGTTGGCACATGCAAGGATATAGAAAAGCCATATTTGCGGCTGACATCTGTAAGATTCTATTCTGCTAATGGGTCATTCCACGCGAAATCCGACAGTACTTCGAGTAATCTTTTTTTAGATTTTGATCAAATGTGAATATGTTGTAGTCTTTTTAGTAACATGTGAACGAATCTCAAAGGACTTCTCGATATCTTCAAAAAATATTTTTTTCAAACGAAAACATTTTTTTTAGTTAGATACACTTATGTTTTTTCACTATAAAAACTCGTTCTCATCGGTTTGTTAGTTCTAGTCTTATGATCTAATGAAAAAAGGATGACACCACTGTTTACACGTCTGAGAAATCAACAATTTTTAAGATATCGGAAAATCCTTTGAGATTCGTTCATATGTTACTAAAGAAACTACAACATATTCAAATTTGAACAAAATCCGAAACAGTACTCCAAAAAGTGTTCGATTTCGCGTGGAATGACCCTAATAATTAGACTGCGGATGTTTATAAATATACTATATAAAATGTAATCTTATTTTTAATGGGAACAGCTTTTGTACATCGAAAACAGATGAAAATTGTACAAAATTCTATCGTATTTTATATTCCAGCCTTTTTTGAGCATTTATATAAGACACAAATGCATAAAGATCCGCAGTCTACTAATAACATTAATAGAGATGTGCAAGATGCGCTCACTATTAAATGTATATTGTTTGCACGTTACAGGCTCCAGCTCCCTCCGCTGTACGTCCGGTAAGTGTACTCCAAAATTCTTTGGCACATGTCAAGAAGCGTTGGGTGGCTGAACAAGACTATAGATATGCTTGTGATCAACTTAAATCCATTCGGCAAGATCTTACCGTCCAAGGTATCCGAGATGCATTTACAGTCCATGTGTATGAAACGCATGCCCGTGTAGCTTTAGAAAAAGGCGATCATGAAGAGTTCAATCAATGTCAGACACAGCTAAGGATGCTGTATCAAGATGTCGGCGGAGAAAATCGGTGCGAATTTATCGCATACCGAATACTGTATTATATTTTCACAAAAAATTCACAAGGTAACAAACTCGCTCAGAAATCTTCTCAGATGAGATGCAGGATATGCAGGAGTTACCTACATGGTTACCACATTTTATTATTTATTTTCATTTTCTCTCGAGACAACGAAATGGATAACCAACAGTAATATCATACAAAGAAATATCTTACTTTTATTATCAAGTAACAATGATGGGTACCGAATGTATTGGATATCTCGTCTGTAAAAATACCTAAAACTTACCAAGAAAAGACAACTAACAATATTTTCTCTTACAGATTTAACAACAATTTTAGCCGCTTTATCCAAGGAAGACAAACGCGACGAGTGCATAAAACACGCACTGAGAGTGCGTTCGGCATGGTGGTTGGGCAACTTCCATGCCTTCTTCAAACTGTACGCCATCGCTCCAAGAATGGCTGCCTTCCTGATGGACTGGTTTGTTGCAAGAGAGCGCAAGAATGCATTGAAGTGCATGCTAAAGTCGTACGTACTAAACATTTTGTTAGCTTTTATCCATTTATATTCATCGAAGCATCCTCGAACAGTATTTGACGGTACTTTGCAAACATTAATATCATTAATGCTGAACGGTCTCCTTTTACAAACTTCTTTCTTTACATTGTCTTCAAATAATCTGTATCGCTTTACCTTTTTCCTCTTAATATTTTACATCGCCTGGCGTAACAATACATTTCAAATAATTCATTCGATTTGGATCGGTGTGGCAGTCGAGTAACATTCATAAAATTCTTTCGCTTCATAGATACAAGTAAATGAAACATACTAGTAGCGCATAGTTATGAAATATATTTCCACGCCTCCATTGGAAATATGTTTGTCATCGTCACGGTTCATTCTTGAAAATTGTCAACCTTTTACATTTCTGCAGGTGTATATCGTTGCGCGGAGAATGATGGAAGAGTGAACAATCTTTTTTTTTTTAATCACGTATAATCATACACAGATTTTCTGTTACAGGACATCGTAGCCGAAAGATAATTGATTTAATATGTACATGATATGTTCATTTGCTATGTTTATCGCTATTATCATTTCTAATGTACACACCGTTCACGGACACTTGTTCTAATGATACATTTCTTCTGCTGTTTAGCTACCGGCAAAATTTGGCGGTTGATTTCGTCGCGGCAGAATTGGCCTTTGAATCTTTGGACAAGTTTTATGAATTTGTCAATGAATTCGGGTTGGTTTATGCTGATCCTGAACAACAGCTAATCGACTGCAAGACAAGCAGTGGTTCTCTAGGTGCTTGGTAAAAGCAACATCAATCCTCTAGTTTCTCGTGGAAGCCGCATAAACAAATCGATTATTCCTCGTCGTGCACGCTGGTAGGCGTAAAAAGCCCCCGTGCAATGTGCCCCAATATGCACGTCGCCCTGTTTACGATGATTCTTCTCGCTGTTCTCTTTACGATCATTGTTCTTCGTTGATCGACATATCAATCGATCGAGCAACAATCCTGTACATGAGAAAATCCCTCCCACGATCAATCTGTGTACATAATACAAATCTCAATCCTCGACCCACCGGTAACATGTAACCTCGAGGCGAAGATGTTTCGTGAGTTCGAACAAATTGTACAAAGGATCAGGGGTGATCGGTTCCCGATCATCCTCAACTACCTCAAACAGAACTCGGTATGAAGCCGGGGCTCATAGGCGAATTACGAAAAAAAAAATAGAAAGAAAAGTAAAAACAACGAATCGTCTTTCGGGGGAAAAGAAATAAGTCTCGTCGGGTGAAGCTTCGAGTTCTTCGATAAAAGGCCCCTCCCGTTCGTTGATCGTTGCGTGTTTCTCGCTTGTCGTCTCTGCTAGAAATTGTGTGAACGTCTTTTTAAACGCTGCCCACGACGGAACCGGAATTTTTTAAGCCTGGTTGCCCAGTCCTTTCGCTCGATTGGTGTTAGCCTCGACGGGGAGCTATGAGATTCGATGGATGGAAGAAGTAACACGGAAATCGACAGAACCGGTTCGTACACGGGGACGAAGATCGGCGTGCGGCCATGGATCACGAGTGTCGAGAGGAGTTGTTTTTTTTTATGGAAGATCGAGGAGACCGAAAGGAGACTAGCTGGGGTAAAAATCGTTCATAACGAAGAAGAGAATGGAAGACAGCTTCGACTTGGAGACAAACGGGTTGTGCCTTTATTGTGGATACGATATAAGGCATTGACTCTGTGGATACAGTTGACGTCACGTGTTCAAAGATTGACGGCTAGGAACTTTTAACCGGGACAGAAATCTATTCGGCGTCGAGTAGTCGCCGATCGCGTGTGATATAAGTGATTTATTTTTATCTTTTTAAGTGTTTATCGCAGGACAATGGTTTTTTTTTCTTCTCCTTCGATTAATCTCTGCTATCCGATTCTCGGTTCCTCTCTTGCTCGTACGGAACCTCGCCCGGGTACAGCACCGTAATTGGGAGAAGAAAAAAAAGAAAGGGACAATTTACACTGTACGATCGCATTCGAGCATGGGTATTGTGCATAATAAATTATTTAATTTCTCGGATATTATATTACTTTTTAATGCGTTACACACTGGAACCTAACGGATTTACAGGGCATCTGTTGTAACTTGAAATAAAACGTTTTATTATGTTGTAATTTGAACCTGCTCGTTCACCTGAATATCGTAGGGAAGCAATGACCAAGTTATCTCTATATTCGTTAGATATTACTTTGCTAATTCGATAGTGTATTCTTCGTGGTAGTCCGTAAAAAGTGTTTGATCCTTCGCCGTGATTCATTCATCTTCGGATTCGCCATTCTAAGAGAATATTGTCGATTAAATGTATACACGTTAATAAAGCACAGCCGATTGCATGAAATTAAATTATAATATGCGAACGATATGGCAGTCGATACAATGAGAGCAAAGCTCTTTGGTTCTTCGAGTCATCTGCAGAACGGATTCAAAATAAAGAAGTTAATACGTGATAAAGGAATATTGTTTTAATATTATTATTATCATGCAGTTGAGAATTAAAAAATATTATTAGAAAAGAAACTTGTAGAAAGGGTAAAGGTACCTGTTATTGTGTCGCACCCGGATATATCGGACACAAAACAAACTTTTTAGAAATTAATCAAAATAACATGAAATGAGTACTTAGTATTACTTTATTTTTGAAAATAAAATTGATGTTTCCTAGCGGTATGCGAGAACCCGAAAATGTCGAGTCGAGAATCTTTTTCGAGATCGAGACGAGTTCTCGAGAAAAAATTCAAAGTCTCTAGGCTATGTCAAGATTCCCGAAAATGTTCGAGATCCTCGAAGGTTTCGGGATTCTCGAAAATTTCAGGGTTTTCAGTACTTGATTACCGTTACAAGACTCGCATTTACCCCTAGCACTCGAGTGGCGACTCAGAACCACTAAAAATCGCTGTACAATTATTCAAAATATTGTTTACATTATTAATTATGGTGGTATTTAATCAATTACTAAACCTTTACAATTACAAAAGTATTATATGAGATATATCATTTTCATATCAGCTCGGAAGAAATATTTAATTTTCGAAGTTAAAAGAACGCTTTTCGTGCAAAGGGTTAAAACCAAATCTCACACCAAATAGTACGAGATTTCCGATATTTGAGGCGTTTTCGAAAACCACATTTATCCAAACCAAAACACTTTGTGTAAAGGTTAACCAAGTTCCCCGGCCCATCCACATCAGTGATATGAAGGATGGACCAAGTTCCTCTCGCCTATCAAAGTTGTGATATGATGGATGGACCAAGTCCCTCTTGCCTATAAGGGCTGTGATATCTGGAAGGACCAATTCCCAAAGGCGCAGAGGCCAATGATTGTTGCACTTATCTAATTCAAACTTTACAACCTAGGGAACTTGGCGTCGACGCTGGCACCAGTACAGTAATCGCTCGTTCGTTGTCTGGCATAGTGGGCAGGATCGTTGTCCAGTGCCTACCCATTCCACTGCCTGTCAACGCCGCATCGCTCCGCAGGGCGGCGACGATTGATGTCGGCTCGGGTATATCGGTGTGAGCACCACTACATTGACTCGAATGAATCGAATGTTCAAACTTCTTAATTTACATTATTTTTTTATGGGACCTTCATGAACGTATTTCTGGCATTTTTCTGATTAAAATGATACCAAACACGATATAATTTCAATTGTACATAGTGTCTGTAAAAATGAAACACGCGGGACTCAGATCTGTCCGGCGACGGCGATACGCTTCAGCCATCCGATCCGTGTTTCATTCTGTCCTTCTCTATGTTCGGCTCTCTATTGAAGTCTCGGCGCGGTCGGCGCGATACTCTAGACGCAGTCATAAATCAAAAATAGCGTCCCGGCAGGGTCGTTGTCACTGAAAAACACGGCTTCTGGACAACGAACGAGCGATTACTGTATTTTGACGTGCATGATGAAAAGGGTCTAGCAGGCTAAGCATGGTGAATCGGCCCCATCCTGGATTTTTATTGATATTGTGTGGAAAACAATGGTTTTAGGTTGAAAGATAACCCCCTAAAATTTTAAGTCGCTAAGCCTTCACATAAGGGTGATATGAGAGTAAATACCTTAAACTGTATCATTTTTTTTCTCGGTTATTAATTAAGATAAAAAAACGAAAATACTCGAACTTACCTCCTTTATGTCATATATTTTTTTCACAATTGTGATTAAATTATTAAGGGTAGAAAAAAATCATTTAATTTTTTAGGGGTGGGAATTGCAAGCAACCCTTCAACCATTCAGCACTAGAATGGATGTTCGACGGGATACGGCGGCGTGGCGAACGCCCGCTCGTGTGATGAGCGCGACGTGCGGCATCTCATGTCGGGCGAAGATATTTTGCTTTCTGGATCGAAAAAAACGTCGAAGTTGGAAACTTGAATGGGTGGTTTTTCAAGATAAAAGTCTGCTCTATCGCGTGGTATAGTTTGATTTTCCGCTGGACCCTTATTTTTTTATATAAATTGAAAAATATCATCAAAAATTGGTGCAAAAGTGGTGTCTCCCCGTGTTTAATCATTGTTTAAACATGTTTAAACAATAATAATGTATTAGTATTGGATATCACTGTATTCGGGAAAGTCTACAGAATCTTTTGCTGCAAAGAACAATTCAATATCTTTTATAATAACATCACAATATTTGTTTAAAGTTGAAAAATACGTTTTTTTTTTTCAAAGTCATGTTTCTCAAAAACTGTGCGTGTAGGAGAAAAAATGAGGGCAGATTCGGAATCAGCGCAAAAAACTCTATAAGATCCACCCAACAGTATCTTGGAAACATTTTTGGTATTGGACAGTGTCTTTCGATTCACAGTGCATTCATTGGATTCGTACATTATAATGGCGTAATATCATTTGTTTTTCAATATTTAACTATGTTCCACCAATCCGATCGTCTTGAAACTTTGGTATATATTAGATAGGTAACAGAACATTGTTCTTGAATTTTTTGGAAGTGGTCACTCGAAGGGTTGCTTGCAATTCCCACCCCTAAAAAATTAAATGATTTTTTTCTACCCTTAATAGTTTAATCACAATTGTGAAAAAAAGGAGGTAAGTTCGAGTATTTTCGTTTTTTTTATCTGAATATCTTAATTAATAACCGAGAAAAAAAATGATACAGTTTAGGGTATTTACTCTCATATTACCCTTATGTGAAGGCTTAGCGACTTAAAATTTTAGAGGGTTATCTTTCAACCTAAAACCATTGTTTTCCACACAATATCAATAAAAATCCAGGGCGGGGCCGATTCACCATGCTTAGCCTGCTAGACTCTTTATATCCGGATTCCTAAGTGCTCAAGCGAAAATCTTATGAATTTTTTTAAATTAAGTAAGACAGAACACAATCAGAACATAAATCAAACAAAAACTGTAAAACTAAATAAAATGTGTTGAGACAGTAGATAGTATTACTAAAATAACAAATAATTTGCAACCAAATAAATGCAGTAGCACTTACAAAATTAATGAAATAATTTACGCATTACATAGTAAAGTTAAAAATATACAGAATTCTCAAAATAGTTTGGAATTAAATAAACAAATTTGTAATGAGAAAACAGACTGTTCACCTACTTCTAGTGACTTCTAGTCTCACCTACTAATTCTCTCACCTACCAAGTTCCCTAGGTTGTAAAGTTTGAATTAGGTAAGTGCAACAATCATTGGCCTCTGCGCCTCTGGGAATTGGTCCTTCCAGATATCACAGCCCTTATAGGCAAGAGGGACTTGGTCCATCCATCATATCACAACTTTGATAGGCGAGAGGAACTTGGTCCATCCTTCATATCACTGATGTGGATGGGCCGGGGAACTTGGTCAACCTTTACACGAAGTGTTTTGGTTTGGATATCATGTTATTTTTGTAAGAAGTGGCCAGATATTCGGATTCATAGGCGGAAGCTAATTTGCAGAAAATAGCATGATGCGTCTCACTTAAAACACGCACAGTATATTGCAATAATGTTACACACAAGTGACTGATTTATTTGTGTGGTGTCCGTTGATTAGCGTAATCCGGGCAGCCTTGAAATGAAATGTCGAGTTTGAACTTGCTGCCTCTTCAAATGGCAAAGTTAGAATTCTCGCTGAATCACTTAATAACTTAAGTGTTGCAAGGAATTTTTGAAGTGAAACTTCTTTTGGCAGGGTGGAAGCCTAATTTGCGTCACGGAATTCGCGACACGAAAATGCGTAACGGAAGTGGTGGGGATGATTAGCCGAGCTAGTCTTAAATAAAAAATGGCTGTATCTTGGGAACGGTGCGTCCTACCGCAAAAATAACGAAATTTTCAAAAGCGACAGCATATAGGGTATGCCCAACCAAGTCTTTTGATTTTTTCAAAAAAAAAAATATTTTTCATCCATATATTGTTGGTTTGGATATAAAAGACATCTGATTCCAAAATTTCAAATTCCAAGTTTCTAGCTTGTCTGGAAGTGGGTTAGAATTAACATGATCATCATCCTCCTATATATATTCCAAGAATTATGAGTTTTTGGCGTATTTATATCTCAGGTTCCAGGCTAGGTAGAAAGTTGCTTTTTACATGAGAGTTAGTTGATATTATATCTAGCTCACATAAAAATTTTGGTTGACCTCGGTTACCGGGGAGAGTGGCAATGGCGGTGCCAATATGGCTAAAAAGCGCTTAACTCTGGTACGAGATATACTACTCGGCAGCTTACTTCGGGAGGGAACTTGGTTCGCGCGCTGCCGCGCGCGTTGATAAAATTTATTCATTGAATCTTCTTTTTTTATACCGATACTTTCGAGAATCTCGATAATTTCGAAAATCTCGATAATTTCGAGAATCTCGATAATTTCGAGAACTCGACCCGACTAGTCCCGACCATCGAGATCCCTACATTTTCGGATTCTCGCACATCCCTAAAGTTTCCCCTTCGTATATAAATCAAAAGTATTACAATAATATTTGTTTAAGATATAGAAAACATTAGTTAATTACACCTAATTCCTCGAGAAACCCAACTTTTCGTTTCCAGGGGATTGAAGGGATGCCTACGGCACAAAAAGAAATTGATTAATTAATTCGTTATCACAAATTTCTTGTGTTCGGTAAATAGGACCAAAACTTCGTTAAAATGATTGAACAAGTTCGTGCTCGATCCGGCGGAGTGTAAAATAAAAAAATTATATAGTCACCATTCTTTTGTAATCGTAGAAAAGCTGTATTCTTTAAAATTTAACCATTGAATTTTATTTTTAAATCGGCATCTAATATTTCTTTTGCTTTTCAACAAAATCATACAGAAAAAAGGTTGATAATCGAGCTTATATCGCAAATAACGCGAAATAAATTACAGAATGCCTTGAAATTAATAAAAAAAACTTCTAGCCGTCACTAAATATACGGTAACTGGTACCTTTACCCTATAATCGTTTTTAATGATTAGAGTCGATACAGTTCTAACCGAATGATAATTGCACAAGCAGCACAATGCAATTTTTATTAACAGTATTTGATAGAAGCTTCTAAAAGGTCCATCCTTACTTTCTTAGTTCATTCATTGTGCAGATCTAAAAAAAAAAGTTATCGACAAAATTGTGCGAAGCTACGTTAGAGCTGCTGCCATTTTCAGATTCAATATTATACAAATACATATTCAGGTTTAATATATTTTTCTTTTTATATTTTTTCTCTCTTCCTAAATCATACACATATACGTGCACGAAATGATCGCTACATCATGAAATGCATATAATCATTATATATATTCCAAACATTCTTACAGAACACGATCAAGTTCGCTTCGATAGAATTTAACACAATAAATAACACAAATTAAATACTGTCATAACAAACGAAATTGAAGGTACAGAATTTCGAATTCCGAATACTTTATAGTAACAGGATAAAATTACTTCCTTCTATCATTCCTCCAAACATAAATATTTCGTAAAATAAACATACGATTTACCAAACTTCTCGGTCTCCCGTGAACTGGTTTATATAAATGTAACCCCTGGCAAAAAGTACTCGATCGCATTTAAAAGTAATGAAAGCATAATTTTCTTCAGATCGAATCAAATCAGTTGTGATTTCTTGACATCTTAGAAAACATTTTTTACTAAGTAACGAGCAGATGAAATTTTATTAATCTTTTATATACAGGGTGATTCGTAAATAAACCAAGCTATATCGGACATACGATATTTTATACTTGCTTTGGCGTGCACACCTTGGATTATTCGAATGTATTAATGAATTACCCGGTATAATTGACGTAGATCTACAAAATGCAGGTTCTAAATTTTCAGGTGTTTAATAAATTTACTCGTTACTTGGTAATCGATTGATTCAGTTCAATTTGAAGATAATTATGCGAATCTCAACCCTTAGCACTCGAATGGGGTGTACCATTATTCATATATACGTTGGTATCTGATCAATTACTAAACATTTAAGTATTGTATGAGGTATTGTATCAATTTCATATCCATGAAATTTTAAAAATCAACCAAAGAAATATTTAATTTTTTAGTTAAAGTAGCTTCGAGGGACAAATGCGATCGAATACTAAACTTCCGAATGTCGGTCAAATCGGATTGATCTACAAATTTGCACATAGAATATTTATTCTGCATTAAAAACACGTTTCCCAAAGGGATTTTTGCCGACTCCGAAAAAACTTCTTATCATTTTAGTGTAATTTTCTACCTTACCAGGTTTACGTTTAATAAAAATTAAACATAATCATATCCAGATCTAACCCAGACCAAGGTAGAAAATATTATATCGGTAAGTTAGACAATACAAGTGCTATACAGAAAATACAATGACACCGAGGGATGCGATTGAATACATAATAAACATATGCGCAAAATTTTAACTGAATCCGATTTGACGATTTTTTGCCGGTGGTTGTACTTTCAAGAAAAGTTTGTGTAAAAGACAAAGATCAGGGTTGTATAGCGACGTGTTGCGAGTTGTTACAAAGTGCGTAATAACGTTATGTGTCGCGGTATCTCTAATCGTTTAATTTATGTAAATCGGAATTTCATATATACTATCACCGTCTTCGACAAGATATAGCGTGTACCTGTTCAACGAGCGTACCAACAGAAATAAATAACAACTGCGCTTGCGTGACAAAAAGAGTAATGGTGTCGTGTAACGTTTGTTACAGTGCTAAGCAACGGCGTGGCAAAATTCATTTCACTTTTGAACAAATAATCATCCTCCGTTTTACGTTGGAGCATCGATCAAATTCATTCTGAACGAGCTTCAAACGCGAATCAAAAATCCCGTCTCGAAAGAAAGACATTAACGAGAACACAACCGACGACGACGCGAATACATTCGAAAGACGGTGAACGTATATCATAAATCTTGACGCGCGCATTGGCTGACGTAATATAGTTGTTACTAGACTACAGAAGTTCATGTATTTGTAGCGCAAAACAAAACAAAACCTTCCGGAGTCCGATGAAGCTTTTCATTGGTAATTGCGTAGAAAAGGTCCCATCGCAGCACCAATTTTCATCTAATTTAAATATGTTGTAAAACTGAATATTCTGAATAACTTTTTCCTATATATGTAATCGCCATTCAGCCTTAAAAAATCACTGTGTGAATGAAGTTCAAATTAGGGCTGTAACTCTTCCGAAGCCTCGACTCTTCGAAGATTCAAAGGATTCGAAGGAACGAAGGGAATTTCAAAGTGTTCGAAGTATTGAAGCTTCGAAGCCTTCGAAGTCTTCGAATCGTATGAAATTGTACTGATATAAACATTATGTGACATAAAATATTGAGGTATTTGTTTAACACTAATCCTACGAAGCCCAAAACATACAAAAATGAAACACCATATAGAAGCGAGAAGATTGGATTTACTTTAACTTTGTACGATTTTCATTATAATACGTGCTTAAATAAAGAGGACAATTCAGTCATTTCCTATGAAAGCGTTTTTATAATTTCAATAACTATGGCATAGAAAACCAGTCAATTTGATCGTACTGTTAAAATGCCAGACTTCAATCTTTTAGCTGTGGCGTATTTTTTTTCGAAATGTAGAGAGGAGTGTCCAATCACTGTAATTGTATCAAATATAACATAGCAGTGAAATTTCGAAGTTCGAAGCTTCGAAACTCCGTTTCTTTTAATCTTCTAATAATTTACTACGGAGGTTCGAAATTCGAAACTTCGATTCTCACCACTAGACTGCGGATGTTTATTTTCAATTTTCAATTTTTATAGACAAATTTCAAGAAAGTGGCGTGAAATAAAATACTATCTTTAATGGGAACAGCCTTTGTAGATCCAAAACAAATCAAAATCTTACTAAGTTCTATCGAATTTTATATTGCAGCATTTTTTGAAAATTTTCATAAGCAATAAATGCATAAAGATCCGCAGTCTACTCATCACCTTTGAGGTTTCTGAAATGGGAGCTTCGAAGCTTCAAATTCTTAGACCTTCGACAAGTCATACTTAGACCTTCACAAGTCGTAATATACAGTGGATGTACAAAGTATTCGTACATCTTTTAAAAACGAATAACTTTTTCAAAATTGGACCCAACCGCTTGAATTTTTCTGAGACATTAGGATTAATTTAGTAGCTAATGTGTAAATAATTTTTTTTTAATTGTTATTGGCCCCGATGCAAAGGAAAAAGTAAAAATCACGATTTTTAAATTTTTTATCTACGCCTGTAATGAAAATGTAGAAGGTGCCTTTGCTAGGTCTAAGTAAATTATATACATGTACAAAGTTTCATCGAAATCGATCAAGGTTGTTATGAAATACAGTAGAACCTCGATTATCCGGGCTTCTGATGTTCGAATTCTTTATCGTCTGAATACTTTCCACAAAGAATTAGTTTGCGTTAAACCAACCCATACGCTACACGATTTACTGCGCACTTCAATAAGGATTAAGTTCAGCACTGAAACTATGTAGTATCCCAACAATCATGTTCCACTAAATATCACAGATAACCGAAGTTGTACTGTATAATTGATTGAAAATAGCAAAAATTATAAGAACCTGCGATTTAAATGAATTGTAAGCCCTAAATTCAAAGATTTTTACATCTTACAATGCCCATAGCTTTTTTATCTGTCAACCGATTTCAATGAAACTTTGTACATGTAACTTCCTTAGTTTTACGCAATACATGTTTTAAATTTTCATCACAGGCATAGATAAAAAGTTTAAAAATCGTGCCCTTTACTTTTTCCTTCATAATTGCGACCAATAACAATTTCAAAAAAAAGATTTACATATTAACTAGTAAACTAGTCCTTCTGACGTCTCAAAAAAGCTCAAGCTGTTGGTTACAAATTTGAATAAGTTATTCGTTTTTAAAAAGTGTACGAATACTTTGTACACCCACTGTATCTGTAAATGTGTAGGCAAAATTCAATGTAGTAGTAGCTGCAGTTTTTCGCAAATATCTGGAAAACTAAGGCTGAGCGGTGTTAACATGTATAGAAAAAACATATTAAAAATTAACGAAATTGGTGAGGTGTAACCTTTCGTGCGCAATTACCATTTCATTTTACTGCCAATCTTGATTCTTCCACCGAGGAGAATAAATCGAATAAATTCCGTTAAACTGATCTAGAAAAATGTAAACTCGCATGAACATCCGCGGTCTAGCTGTTACTTACAGATTACTTAAATAAAAAAATGTTAACAGTATAGTGGAGCCGTGTGTAGATCCACGAAGAAAATCAGAGCGACCGACACTCGGACAGCAATTTATACGGACAAAGACACGAAACTGTTATACTGGGTAATGTTGCGTTTCAGGATATCTGCACAGGGGCCCAGAACTCTCTCGAACCTTGCCCTATCCAGTTTTACACATTTCAAAGGGCCACGAGCCACAACCGTCGCAGCCCTCGGCCTGTCTAACAACAATGCAATCTCACCTGCAATTAATAACTTGGTTAAACATAACGTTCTATCACAATTACAAAATATTGGACGATTGCGAAAATTCGTGTCCGATTTTTGGAGACCCTGACACATCTCCAGTTTCTACGAAATTCGGAATATGCATAAAATTTTGAAATTAATAAAACTGTCATTTTATAATGTAACCACTTATTTTTTTATTTTCAAATCGAGCACGAACTGTTGCAATTATCTAATATTAGGTTGGAGGGAAAGTTCTGTCGTATTTTAAAGAAAACATTTGAATCGACTTATAAAAATATATGTTTAATATTATTCACACAATGATATACAGTTAGAAGCACAACTGATCCCACACACTTTAAATCAGAATAGCTCAGAGTAACCAATTTCAATGAAATTATTAGAACATATATAATTTATACGAGCTTACAAAACGCATCTTTTAAATTTTTGTTATTGGCCCAGCTAAAAAAGCTGTGAAAATCAATTTTTACTATCGTTTTTCACAATTCCGACCAAATGCATTTTTTCAACATATTTATTAGACGTCATTTACTAAACTAATTCTTCTAGCCTTACAGAAAAATCGAAGTCGTTTGGTTCATTCGTGAAAAAATTATTCTGATTTAAAGTGTGTGTGATCAGTAGACTCCGGATGTTTATAAAAAATTAAAATAGAAAGTTTGTGCACCAATTGCAAGACGCAAGAGCTAAATACAAATTCATATTGTTCATTAATAATTTTAATGTGGTGAAAATAATATATCGATACTCTTGAGGTCTTTTAATATTTCCACTGTTTTAAATTGCACTTGCTCATTTTTGTTATAAATGCATCAAATCCGGAGTCTAGTGATCAGTTATGCTCCTAACTTAGTTTCCATTATTTGTAACCACTTCTTGTCATCTTTCAGATAACCTAAAAATAAAAAGATAAAAAATTTCTGTTCCCCAGTCACTCATTAGCAACACGTGTCTTTCATTTACAAGCAAAATTACCTGCTTATTTAAAATACGATAGAACTTTATCATCTTCACACATACCGAAATAATCGGACGGTCCTAAGCGACCCACTTCCGCCGGTTCCTCGTTCTCCGAACGCTGTTGAAGGACTACAGCAGTGCCCTCTACAATTATATAAAAATCCTCACCGGGCTCACCCTGTCGAACTATCGTCTCGCTGTCGTCAAATGCTACCGGTTCCAAAGCATCAGCTACAGTCAGCCGTTCCCACTTGTCCAGAGACTCTAAACATAGACCAGTCATTATGTAATCTATTTATAAGCGATATCGTCCACAACATGTAGCACAGTCCAACAAAATTAAACTGTTTTCAAAGATCAACTAGTATTTTCGACCGAGGACCAACTTCGACGTTCGTTTTTGTAGCCTGTTTCAATTTTATCACTGTTCAACACCTCAGCAATTACCGTTGGGTGATTGTTATAGAGTTTGACATTCTAAAACCAAAGCCGAAAGTAAAATTGCTCTGTCACGCAATGTTTTTGAAAAACATCGATTTCTGTAAAGATGCATGATTTTGATTAAAAAATGAGGTGTTACGCGAAAACTAAACGTGCGAGACGGTTCAGACTTGAGCGAAAAGATAGACTTCTCTATACATTCATATAGTCAATTATATTTTTTTGTACTTTATAATAGTCGTAAATACTTGATAGAGTTTGAAAACGAGCTGACGCGGGTACTTTATACGCTCTATTTTTGTATTTATGTAAGAAACTCTTTATCCAGCAGGAATTTACATATTCTACCCCTTACAATTCCTAAACCCCCACCATTCAAGTTAGAACCTTGTAATTGGTCTTTGGCTTTTGTTTAGCATCCTATTGTACTTTCTATCTAGCTACACTCCCGCTCATAAGTCTTAGGACAGTGATCATATTTGTATTCAACTCTGTAAAAATGAAATAATTGTTGAAGGATGCGAACAAATTTTTCCTTATCTAAAGGTTTACATGTCAAGGAAAGGATGCTGCACTCATATGTATATCAAAAATCTTGCCAAGAAGTAAAACAATATTTATATTTTCTTTTCATCGAAGAGTCCGTCACGTTTCTTTATTACAGTTTCCACTAATCTTTGCATCCGCGTGATCAATTTTTTCAGACTTTCTGTTGTTATATTATTCCATTCTCGTTCCAAGATATTCCATAAATGTGTTTTCGAAGTGGGGCAAAAGTTTCGTACCTGTCTATCCAGTTCATCCCATAATATTTCTATAGGGTTCAAATCTGGTGATCGGGGAGTGGGCATTTCATAATTTTTAATGAATTATTACATTGAAGTTGATCCAAATTTAGTCCATCCAGTTTTTACATATTTTTGACGTGTGCTCTGAATCATTATCATTATATTTACTAGGTCATTCAGGAAGTTCGTAGCCTAACAATGAAATGACACGAAACAATGAGTCAAAATACATTTATTCTTTAGTATATTCTTCCTTAAGCTCAATACATTTTTTCCAGTGATTTTCTAATTCATTTACCCCATCTCTGAAATGATTTTCCTCGAGATCTCTAAAATACTCATCTACGGCTGTTATGACTTCTTCATTTGATAAAAAACGCCTGCCACGTAGGAATTTCTTGAGGTTTGGGAACAAATGGAAGTCAGAGGGGGCCAGGTCTTGCGAATATGGTGGATGCTCCAACAATTCATAGCGTAACTCCTTCAATTTGGCCATTGCAAGAACACCTTTGTGAGCCGGTGCATTGTCCTGGTGAAAAAAGGACTTTTTTCTTCGCTAAGCCAGGTCTTTTCTCCCGAATTTGTGCATCCAGTTTATCCAAAAGGTTTGAGTAATACCCTCCTGTTATTGTTTTCCCGGTTGGAAGATAATCAATTAACAAAATTCCTTTCGCATCCCAAAAAACGGATGCCATGACTTTCTTTGTCGATTTTGACCACTTTGGCTGCTTTGGAGCAAAACAACCGGGCTCAGTCCACTCTGCGGTTTGTTGTCGCAATGCAAGATCATAGTGGTAAACCCAAGTCTCATCCATGGTTACAAATCGACGCACAAAGTCAGTTTTAGTTTTTTGCAAACGATCCAAATGTTGTTGAGAACATTTCACGCGAATGCGTTTTTGATCCGAATTTAACGAGTGCGGCACCCATCTTGTCAATAGCTTTCTCAAACCTAATTCATTAGTTAAGATCTCATGAACTGATCCAGTTGAGATGCCTGTGGCCTCAGCTAAATCAACCACAGTTAATCGGCGATCTCCCAAAACTAAATCATGGACATGATCAATCATTTCTGAAGTGGTTGCAGTTTTTGGACGTCCTGAACGTGGATCATCATTAATGTCTGTACGACCATGTTTAAACAGAGCAACCCATATTTTTACCATTGCATATGAAGGAGCACTGTCCCCTAACACATTCACCGTATCATCAAAAATTTCCTTTTCGCTTAATCCTTTTTTATATAAATATTCAATGACTGCCCGATTTCTCAAGTTTTCCATTTTTCTAATCAAAGCAAACACGTCTACTTTAACCAGCTGCCTAAAGTAAGCTATTTGACAGATCGATTTGGAATCGATGGTACAGTGAGTCACAAAATTATTCGCTCACTCGCTAATGCGGCAAAGATGTACGAAATAATCAGGCAACGCAGGGTATTTTTCAATTTTTTATTTGGATATACATATAGCTCAAAGTTTAATTCAACAGAATCGTAAAAAAAAATTGCGAAATTTTCATTTATTATTAGAGAAATATGAGTTCTAAGAAATCTTGACCGTTTTCACACAAAATTATTCGCTCACGCCATGAAATCCACTGAAACAAATGCAATTGACAAACTCTGAGAGGCATTTGTTTCTGAGAGTTGCTAAAGAGAGTCAGTATAACGTAAACAAACGCTCAGTAAGGGTCTATTTTCATCTATTTCTTTGATTTTCAAGAATTCGTTACAATGGGTAGAAAAAATAAAGAAACTAGTCTAGAGATTAGAGAGGGCGCGCAGTGGCTCAAGTGGTAAGGCTCACGACTACGAACACCGTGGTCCCGGATTCGATCCATTTCGTCCATTTTTCTAATCAAAGCAAACAGGTCTACTTTAACCAGCTGCCTAAAGTAAGCTTTTGACAGATCGATTTGGAATCGATGGTACAGTGAGTCACAAAATTATTCACTCACTCGCTAATGCGGCAAAGATGTACGAAATAATCAGGCAACGCAGGGTATTTTTCAATTTTTTATTTGGATATACATATAGCTCAAAGTTTAATTCAACAGAATCGTAAAAAAAAATTGCGAAATTTTCATTTATTATTAGAGAAATATGAGTTCTAAGAAATCTTGACCGTTTTCACACAAAATTATTCGCTCACGCCACGAAATCCACTGAAACAAATGCAATTGACAAACTCTGAGAGGCATTTGTTTCTGAGAGTTGCTAAAGAGAGTCAGTATAACGTAAACAAATGCTTAGTAAGGGTCTATTTTCATCTATTTTTTTGATTTTCAAGAATTCGTTACAATGGGTAGAAAAAATAAAGAAACTAGTCTAGAGATTAGGGAGGGCGCGCAGTGGCTCAAGTGGTAAGGCTCACGACTACGAACACCGTGGTCCCGGGTTCGAATTCCGCCGGCACCTCTGAAAATGCTTTTCATTAGAAAAAGGTTTTCATGTGATACCTAAACTGTGGTGCCCCAAGGTGGTTCGGAACCCACCTTAATAATAAACTGTAGGTCCCGCTGAAATTAGGCGATAATGAGAATGGAAAGAGGGGAGATTGGTAAATGGATTTGAAACCCCGAGGGGACCAAATATCATTACTTTATTTTGTTATTTCTCGATCGTAAATATTTAATAAAAATAATAGAGTATGCTCTCGGCGCACGGTTTCGATCACTAATACGAACAAAGCAAATTTGCAAAAATTAAACCCTCAACGTTTCGATCCGGATTTGGATCATTTTCAAGAGAAATGCTGCATCTGAAAACGAGTGATCGAAACCGTGCGCCGAGAGCATACTCTATTATTTTTATCAT
>CM052255.1:223604-247302 GCA_028455795.1 Lasioglossum marginatum | reverse complement strand
ATGCGAAATGGAATTGAACGAAATAGATTATCACAAACACGTTCAATACGTACATGCTTTTAAAAAATACTGTGCCACAGCAACGCGTGGCGGGGGAAAGCTAGTATATTATATTATTGCATTTGATTGTAAAACAAATTGGTATTGGTTTTAGTTGATTTTATATTGTATAATGTGAGAACCTTCTTTTTAGAAACACTGGGTGCGTGTTAAGCACTGGGTGGGTGTGTGTGGTATTGTCGCTTCTCATCTCCACAACGTGTTTACAAACAAAAAATAAACAGATGCGGCCCCGGAACAGGTTTACGCATGCCGCGGAGCATGCAGAAATACGAAAAATTCAATACAGTATTAGTGATAGTCTTTTGCAAATATCTCGAAAACTAAAAGCGACCCCCCTATATTGGAAAAGGAAAAAGTTGTTCAAAATGTCGAAATCTATAACATATTAAAATTTCATCAAAATCGGAGTACGCAGACCTTTCCTATATAATTACCATAATTTGTATTCGAAGCATACAACTGCGCATGTGGCAATTTTCATAAAGCTACGACAGTTACATGCTTCCGAATAATGCAAACTACGCCTAGTAAACGAAAAAATAGGACTCGTGAGGGCGATTGTGGCCTAGATTGATCTTTTATCTAGCACTTTTGACTACTGAAAAACCCCATCTTTTCATTATCGAGAAATGAGATGGCGCATTCCGCATCCTTGCAATCCCGGAAACCCCCTTAAAGTCGAACGAATCAGAAATTTTTGCCTTTTCCTTGTGTAATCCTGTAGATTTTGACGAGACAATGCCAAAAATCCAAGTTTCAATGTTAGGAATTCAGTGGTTCAAAAGTTGCAGGTGTTTAAGCGTCTACCGTACCATAAGAACAATATTTTTAAAAGCCTATAGGCTACTGTAGTCAAAGGGTTAAGAGTAAATATCCACCAATGCAATAAGGAATCTGCTCTTGATTTGCTATGAATTTGGCACCAAATTTGGCGCCAAATACTGACCTATTTGTTTCCGCATTAGGCTCAGTATCTGGCGACAGATTTTGGGTTAGGACTGGGTTAGAGTTAGGTTAGGGTTCAGATTCAAATCAAATAAGGACCAAATCCTGTCCCAAACATGTCCTGGCAAAAAAATGATCGTCTTTTGCTCGCGAAGTATGATTACAGACATTTGGTCTTAATCTACTCGAACAGATTTTGCTGACTGGGACCGTTCCGAAGAAAGTGCAAAATTATTCGTAAGATTCATGATAGGAACACTTCTTCGGTGTGTACTCTCTGAAGTTAATATTAATTCATTTCAACGTTAAGATTTTCTGCTAGATGGATGTCTAACATTGCAGCAGAGGCGGAATAAGAACGTCAGGAGTACATTTGATCGATGGGGGCCAGATTGTAATTTGATATCCGCAAACCGGAGCAAACTATGTGGGAAATCGCTGGCCGCAAACTACCGGTCATAGAAAACGGCCTTTTAATTCCCAGTGCTGAATGGAAACTCGAAGAATATTCAAACTTCCAGGCTGTTAACTCCACTCCAGTTTCAACAATAGAATGTTCTACTTGGAACTTTATATTTGAAAATCTGAAAAAGTGTTATAGATCAATTCATAAAATTGGCAATTTTGCAGGCTCTGAAATATAGCAATTAAAATTAAGCGGAAGCCCTTTAGAAACTAATAACTTTCTTAAATTTGATCCAAACGACGTACATTTTTTGGAGATGTGAGAACGATTAGTTTACCAGGTAACGTGTAAACATAATTTTTTTTCATATCGCTATTGGTCGAAATCGCGAAGGAAAAAGTAAAGTCATTTTTAACTTTTTTAAAAATCGGCATATTTTAATATTTTGTTTGACAAAGCCTATTTTGTCATAATTCAGGGTTTCTTTAATTTTGCTGAATAGTGTATTTTCAAACGATTCATGTGCACTCATTAACGACGTTAGATAAAAACCCACTTGACGGCGAGCCATTTGTTGACGGAAGACGTGCTGAGGACAAAAGTATGTGAGGTTGCTATTGTGATAATTACCTCGGGAAATTTTATGGAAAGCGTTCTTATCGTATTCGTGTTAATGGCGTATCTAGTGGGCCGCACGCTATAACAGCGAATAGGAGAAACCGCTAGAATTTTTTTTATGAGCCTCTTTTTTATAGTGTGCCATTCGATGGGTCCACGGTTTCACACATGTGTTTCGATGGGTCAAAGTTTGGAATGAATGACTAGGTGTTAAAACAGTTATCTCGGCTGAGCATTGTCCTTGAAAATGATATCTGATTTGATTCAGGTCTCGGCACAGTGGTCCGGGGGCGGCCGATCTAGAAATTCATGAAGATTTTAACACTATTTGGAAGTTTAAGGATATTCGTTTTGACATCAACTACAATATTATGAAGTCAAAAATATATATTGATATTTAAAATGAAAGATGACTGATTTTCTATAGAATAAAAATATTTTAAAATATTTTTGTATTGAAAGTAGACCGTTAAATATTGATTAATCTTTGTTTAACATATTTCTTTGTTCCTTCTTATTATTGTTCGTTTAAAATGAACAATGATCCATAATGGAATTCATAAAATATTGATTTTCTAAGCCTTGTACAATTTTTGATAAATCATATTAATTTAATCGTTTTTGTAGGCGATGGACATTTAGAAAGCAATATACGTTCGATAAACATCAATATCCACTGAAGTATCTGTGACACTTTAAACAATAATAATGCCTGAAGAAGGACGAAGGTGGAAATGATTCTTACGGCATCATACAAGGAAAAGTGTACTGAAAATATTCCAGTTTGAGAAAATGCGAAACTATTTGGAACTCAAAAGGTATTCCATGTTAAAGGGAAATAGCTTCGACAACTTTCATTAGTCCATAAAGAATGATTTATTTAAAGCATTTAATTATGTCGTTGTCCTACTGAAATAAAATGGCAATAAAATGGCAATGAGTAGCTCCGAAACGTATTGTAACGTTACGCCGAGTTGCTTCATTGCCGCAACTCATTTCTCTATGTTAATACACTGCCGTGACAAGTCGCCACAAATATTTAATGAAAGTTAGTAACTGTTACCGGTCGACTATCGAAGAGCATCAGTCATTCGAGAATGCCGTAGCGATATTACCATTTGAAAGAGACACGCACATTGTTACCCGATATCAATTACTGCGCCGCTGGAGAACAGTGTACCGTCATACCGTCTCTGCTGTTCGTTTTTTCTCTCCTCGAGTAGGAGGCCAATAAATTATGCGAGATGCTGAGAAGCTGCGTAAGAGATCGCCGGGTGTCGGAATGAATAGTAATGCCGATTGTGTTACGGCCGAGACACGCCCAGCGTTCAGCTCGCAGCTCGCTTTTTATTTCGCGCCTGCGTTTGTCGGTTGTTAATTCGACTAAGGTCAGAATTGCATGCGTACATAACTCCATCTCTGCACTGATTAATTTGGGAGGGGGGGGGGGGGGGGCGAGTTGAACACATAAACTTTTGTAGCCTGGTGCAAGAATTGCCATTGTACATATGTACTAGTCATTCAGAAAGTTCATAGTCTGACACATAGATGGTTTTGGTAGCAGCATAAACATATCGTTGTTGAAAACATCCGTCCTTGATGTGAACATACCATCGATTCCAAATCGATCTGCCAAATAGCTTACTTCAGGCAGCTGATTAAAGTAGACGTGTTTGCTTCGGTTAGAAAAACGGAAAACTTGAAAAATCGTGCAGTCATTGAATATTTATATAAAAAAGGATTAAGCGCAAAGAAAATTTTTGATGATTAGGTGAATGTGTTAGGGGACAGTGCTCCATTCATATGCAATGGTAAAAAAATGGGTTGCTCTATTTAAACATGGTCGCACTTCAGAAATGATTGATCCATGTCCATGATTTGGTTTTGGAAGATCGCCGATTAACTTTGGTTGATTTAGCTGAGGCCATAGGCATCTCAACTGGATCAGTTCATAAGATCTTAGCTAATGAATTAGGTTTGAGAAAGCTATTGACAAGATGGGTGCCGCATTCGTTAAATTTGGATCAAACACGCATCCGCGTGAAATGTTCTCAACAACATTAGGATTGTTTGCAAAAAAATAAAACTGACTTTGTGCGTCGATTTGTAACCATGGATGAGACTTGGGTTTACCACTATGATCCTGCATTGCGACAACAAACCGCAGAGTGGACTGAGCCCGGTTGTTCAGCTCCAAAGCAGCCAAAGTGGTCAAAATCGATAAAGAAAGTCATGGCATCCGTTTTTTGGGATGTAAAAGGAAATTTGTTAATTAATTACCTTCAAACCGGGAAAACAACAACAGGAGAGTATTACTCAAATCTTTTGTATTTAAATAATGCAAATTGCGCCTCGTAAACGTTAAAATAGGACTTTTGAGGGCGATTGCGGCCTAGACTGATTTTTTATCTGGCGCATTTAGCTACTGAAAAATCCTATCTTTGCATTATTGAGAAATGAGAAGGCGCATCCCGGAACCTTGCAATCCTAGAAACGAGTCTACTCTCTTAAGAGTAAATATTCACCAATTCAGTAAGTAATCTGCTCTTGATTTACTATGAATTTATCACCAAAAGTTGACGACAAATTCCATGCCAAATCCATGCCAAGTCCATGCCAAACGTATCCCTCACAATAAACAGCGCAATAATTTGGATTATTTGATGTAATAACGCATTACTAACCCTCCGAGTACTGTGCCGGAGTTTTGACCGGGAACATCCAAATTGTTATTTAAGTACTCAATTCGTGGCAATTAAACTAATTGAATAGCTTTCATTGAGCCTATCAGGAAGACTATTTTTAAAAATTAGTAATTAGAGCTGTGAACGGTCCTAAGCATTGCCAATTATATAGCTATAAAAATCGTCCGTTGTCCGAGGGTTAAACACGTTAATTTCCTTTGTTCATAGTAGTTGAAGCTTTTGGTCCATGTGACCAAGCATGGCCTTGTCTGGAAGGATGAATCCTGTTCGAGAAACTGTCTCTTCCTTATTAATTACAATATGGTGTCGAAGAAAGTCACCCGAACTGATAGATTGACTCGATTTTGCACGTACAAGAAATGTTTACGTGGAATGTTCTAGTAGTATGTTTACATCTAGCACTTTGGTATGTTTACAAAATATTAGTCTACGTTATAACACTCAGTTCTTCGCAATCAGTCAAACGGAAAAACACGCAAGTGCAGTAACAATAAATATGAAGTCAATTGCTCCAAATTGTTTTAAAAAAGTCATTTCTCTTTTGAATGACGGCTTGTCAACGCATAAGACGGCAAAAACTTGCAGTATTAGTCAATCGACAGTGCAGAGAATAAGAAAAAAATACTATAAAAGTATATTATTAAATGTTGGAGGAAGACCAAAAAAATTATCACTGCAGGATGAACGAAGGATTATACGATTTGTCACATCTGGTGAAGCTTCAAGTGCCATTATGGCTGCAAAATTATTAAAAGAAGATACGAATATACAAATAAGCCAGTGGACAGCACGAAGAACCCTCAAAGGAGCTGAATTTAGAAGCATTAAGAAAAAGGAAGCCAATGTTATCGAAAATAAATATTAAACGTCGTTTGGAATTTGCTACAAAATATCAAAACTGGACAACGACTGACTGGGAACGGATTATTTGGTCAGACGAGACCAAAATTAACAGAATTTATTCAGATGGCATGTCTTGGTGCTGGATTCGTAAAAAGGAAAGGCTTAAACCACGATACGTGTAACAAACGTTAAAGCATGGAGGCGGATTCCTAATGTTTTGGGGGTGCCTAACAGCATTTGGTGTTGGATGACTTCACCGAATTAATGGAATCATGAATCAGTACATGTACAAAGATATTTTACAAGATCATCTCACAGATGCTGTTGAAAATATGCCTTTTGAAGAAAAAAATGTAATTTTCACGCATGACGGAGACCCTTAGCACACTGCTAAGAGTGTAAAAAATTGGCTCAGTACTAAAAAATTTTCTGTTCTGGATTGGCCTGCACAGAGCCCCGACCTCAACCCCATAGAGAATCTATGGGGTTTACTAAAAAGACGACTTCGGGATTCATATGATTCCCAACCAACTTCAATCACAGATTTGTATGATAGAATTCAAGAACAGTGGGAACAAATATCTCCGGATTATTGCAAAAAATTAGTAGAAAGTATGCCAAAGCGAATTAGTGCAGTTTTACAAGCACAAGGGCTGTGGACGAAATATTAAAAATAAATAATATATTAAATATTGCCAAGTATTGGACGTGGTGCAAAACCGAGTCAATCTATATTTTTTGTCATTGCTAAACGAGGAGACATTAATTATTGAAAAAAATTTCTTAAGTTACTTCTAACTATGATAAAAATAATTATAATGTTGATTTTTTGTTATTCTTCTATATTCCTAGCAATAAATAATGATTTATACAAAAACTTGTGGTTATTGGTTCAGTTATGCTCCTTACTGTATATGTATGTTTATTTGTTTCGTTGTAAAAGATTCCCAAATCTTCAGTATCACCCGTATGGATTTTTTGTAAGCCCGAAAACTTATTGCACGTTTTTTCTTTACGTAAGCAGTTGGAACTGGTCTTTTTCTTCAATTTACTTATTTTTAGGTGTGCTCCGTGTGAAAGTACACTCTCCGGGTACCAGTAAGAGTTCTTTTTTCGCCGGTCAAAACGCGCGCGGCACATAATGTGCGTTGAGATATAGTGGCCGCAATAAGCGTGCAGCGAGTCTTTATATAAATTCGCAGTTTTACAACCCATTTGAAAAAAAGCAGCAACGAAACGGAGTTCTCACCACACATTCGCTCTACAACCCCGGACACAGTGGTCCGGGCGGCCGATCTAGCAGAACATTTGGTAAAAAATGACTTGTTAGTTTCAAAATGTTTAGCGATGCCAAAAATATCGATATTAATGAAATTTGATAAAAATTATAATTACACTGTCCAACACCAAATTTGTTCAACAATCACTAGTTATAGAGTTTTTTGCGCTAATTCCGAATTTGCCTTAATTTCCCCCCTAGGCGCACAGTTTTTGAGAAATTTGATTTTGAAAAAAGACGTATTATTCAAATTTAAACAAATATTGTGACGTTATTGTAAAAGATTTTGAATTGTTCTTTACAGCAAAAGATTCTGCAGACTTTCTCGAATACAGTGATATCCAATATTAATACATTATGAATGTTTAAAATGTCTTTTGCATGTTTTGAATGTCTTTTGCACCAATTTTTGAGGATATTTTTCAGTTTATCTTAAAAAATAAGGGATCAGCGTAAAATCGAACTATATCACGCGATAAAGCAGACTTTTATCTTGAGAAACCCCCCTTTGAAGTTTGCAACGTCAATGTTTTTATCAAGCCAGAGATCAAATATCTTAGTTCGACATGAGTTTCTGCCAGTGGCGCTCACCACTAGTGCGGTCGTTCGGCGCGCGCCATCCCGTTGTTTAAAATTGAAAAATATCTTTTCTTCAAAATCAAATTTCTTAAAAACTGTGCGTCTGGGGGAAAAATTAAGGACAAATTCGGAATCAGCGCAAAAAACTGTATAAGAATCACCCAACAGTAATTGTTGAACACAAAAAAGAGTTTGATTTTGTTGAACAGTTTTATCACAAGCATTTAGAAATTAACATTTTGTGAATATGATTTTTGATCGAAAAAATTACTACTTTTCTTCTGTGAACCCTGCCGAATCTATTTAATATTCCTGAAAAAATTTTTTTTAAATGAAAGGCATTCGTTTGCCTCGAAAATGCATACCTCAAATTTAGAATTACAGCTCGTCATTTATTAATCGCTAATATTAAATTTGTAAGCCATCTGTTACTTACTTTTTAAGTTATCCTTAACAGGATTGCAAACTGTCACATACTTATAACTAGACTCCGGATTTGATGCATTCATAACAAGAATGAGTAGGTACTGTTTAAAACAGTAAAAAGATTAAGATTGTTAATTAAAAATATAAATATAGCTCCTGTGTCCTGTAATTGGTACAGAAACTTTTTATTTCGCACAAAGATCCGGAGGTCTACTTATAACACTTTGCGGAAGAGGATCTTTTTCAAATGTCAACAATAATTGTTACTATGGAACTAAACGATTTTGGTAGATGTTCGTACGCCAATCTGAAAGTAATAGTTTTGAGTCAAACGCGTTCGAGGTTTCAAATGCCGTTAGAACCGTTTACTAGTACCGTTGGAGCAGATGTTTATTGCCGTCCGTAAGTTCGCTAATTTTATGAATTTCCTAATGAAAGTTGCAGGAAGTACTATTAATGTACTCCGCGATAAAACTATAAGACAGAATTTCTTCTTCCTGTGCATTAAATATTCACTTTAGTATATGTTCTTCAACATCGTATTATCATTAACATTTCTAAAACTTACGAACAACAAAACTATAAACCAGCATCTATTAACCCCTTGCCTTACAATATCGTGTCTGACTCGTGATGAAGATTCCGAACAGATTCTAATAAAAATGTATATCAATAATTTCCTATAACCGAAATAAAATTCTATTTTGGTTTTGTTCATGTACAGACTGTAAAAAAATTTAGTGTCATGGTTTTGGCAGATGGTTGTACACCTTCGGATCGGTCGAAATTTCTTAAAAGAAATTTCCGCAAAAGTGACTTTGACCTTGAAATTTAAGGTCAAATTTTTTTATGCCAATTTTTATATATCAATATATTTCATATATTGTATCGTATTCTACTCACCATGGGAATCGAACAAGTCCCCCAACATTTGGCGACCAAGTTTGGTCCCCATGGTGAGTAGAATGCGATACAGGCATAAAAAAATTTGACCTTGAATATCAAGGTCAAAGTCAATTTTACGGCAATTTCTTTTAACAAATCTCCACCGATCCGAAGGTGTACAACCGTCTGCCAAAACCATGACACTAAATTTTGTCACACCCTGTACAGCTATTGGAAAACATGTAGGCATACAATAGGTATAAGCTTTCTCCTTTTTTAAGAAATTACGATCTACAAAAAGGTTCTAATCATTGAAACCGTAAAATAAATCGTAGGGCAAGGGGTTAATCAAGCAAACGTAATAGTATATGAAGAGCTCCTCCATTAAAAATGTTCCTACTAAAATGTAATGTAAAAAAATAACATAAAGACACATCTTGCCCGATATTTACTCTGAAAGCAAGATTAGGTTCGCTCCTAGTGCGAACGGCCTGCCCTCTATAACAATCAGCAACTATAACTAACTCTATAATACTAATCTTATAAATGGCCTTGTATAACAGTCAGCAAGAGTCTGCCTTCGTTTTGCCCTTCATTTGGCATGGAATTTTGGCATCAAACTTTGTCGCCAAATATCGATACTAACGCGGAAACAGATGGGTCGGTATTTAGAAACCACGAACAACGCGGTTGTACTCGCGAAGACGAAAAATCGGGAGAAATGCGACAGCTTCGGGGGGATTTGGTCGCATCTATCGTACAGGGTAGCTATCTTTTAATCTCCAAAGGCCGAGCCGAACGTAGAGAAGGACAGCGCGTGTAAACAGAGACCGCGCGAGGCCGAAGCGACTGCGACTCCGCGCCGCATTAGTAGTGGAGGGGATATTTTTGTTGCGTTTATCGTGTACGGCCTTGTTGCGTTTATAGAGGATTTACTGTAACGCGAGCACGGACTTAAAGGACTGAGCGAAAAGTAGACTTTTGGGTGAGAGGGGGCGTCACGCGAACGGGGAGGGATGGTTGACTGCGGCCATGTTGTGTTGTGTAGGGAGGTTAGCGCTGGTGCGTCATTCACCTAGGCCGTGCCTAGTGAAAGCCCTAACTGGGAGTTGGCTGTCCTGCTCCCAGGTTAGGAGAAGAGCGAAGCGTTCTTCGGTCGACACTCGTTGTTGGACGGTTACGCGAGTCGGATTCGCTGTTACAACCGTCATGCGAGTCAGGCCTTCGCCATTGGACTTCTTGTTGTACAGTCGCACGAGGCAGACCTCGTGTTCCTTTCTTATAATAAAGTGTAAACGTTCTTGTGTACTGTGTTATTCCCTACCACGCGGTTTTACATTTTATATAGAGTAGGCTATATTTCCGAGTCGTTCTCGTGTATCTCCCGTGAGAGCTAATCCTACAGTTGCGCAATTAGTGTTGCCATCTATATAATGTTGCGGGAACATTTAAGTAATTTTCATTGTCTTTTCCAATTCTTCTAGTTGATAACTCTTCGCCGATAATCTATTTGTGCATCCTTCCACAATACACACTGGTATTTTTATAAATTAATGTGTATCAACGCGCAGAAAACACAAAGCCACGAATCAATTTTCACCAATTTTACCGCACGTGTACCGGGCACAAAATGGTTCTGGCGTACCGGCCGTACCGCGATCACGTGTTTTCTACAGACCACGTGCTACAGACGCTACACTAGTATTTAAAGTCGCCTATAGAGCGCACCACAGTGTGCGCCACTCAAGATGGCCGACAAGGTGATACCCCTTCCGTCTTTCCAGATACCCCCGCAGAATTATGCACAGTCCTTCCGTGAACGCGAGTGAACCGAGGCGTGAGAGCATAGGGTCCAAGGGGGTTCTTTTAAGCAAAGAACAGGAGTGGCATGAGTCCGGGAAAAGAGGAAGTCAGTAGAAATGCAGAAAGTGGGGCCCTGACTGTCCTCGAGGACATGAGAGAGCGAGAAAAGGTCTCTCAGTCCGAAGACCTGTTTCTCCTAAGTCCCACACTACCCCTTCGGGGGGTGTACGTAAAAGTATTTTTTCCACACGTCTCTAAACTAAAGAAAAGGGTCCAAGAGGGTTCTGGGAAGTGGAGTTTTTAGTGAGTATTGGCAAGCGAGCTCCACACTTCTCCCCCGACCGTCATCTTTAGGGCGGAGCCAAATGAGTCATTATTTGCTTGAAAAAGTTTGATGCCTTTATATCAAATCAAGAACAGATTGCTTATTGGGTTGTAAACAACGGAGCTGGAATTATTGTTACGGTTCGAGAAAAGTGAGAAAATTGCACTTCGAACTTCGAAGACAGTAAATACATAGATAGCGTCTCGTTCAAGGCCGAGATTTAGAGGACAACGAATGTTACGCCCACGTTGATGCGCGAAGTAACGACTATTCCTACGAAGATATTTATGAGACTGTACCCGGACGTCGGGATCGTTCGTGAAAGAAGATATTCTCTCTTCCCGAAGCAAGAGAAAGAATATCTTCTCTTTACAAAGTGAGAGAAAAAAAACAAGGAGACCAGTAACCTGCTTCAGCCTGTGCTCACGGCCCATAAGAAACAGTGACCCAGTCGGGAGCGTTCGTCGATGCGTGCTGAATTCTCCGTGGATCGTGATCCCGTGGACGATCCTGCGCGGCGGAGACGCTATCTGGATCGTTATCCAATCATGTGACATTCAAATAGGAAAACCCGTCGGCCAGATGTTATCGCAAAAAACTGTGAACTCGGCGCACTCGGCGCCTGATAAGTGTTGGATATCTTGCGAGCAGGCGGTTAATTAATCTCTCTCTTGTCCTCGATACGCCGCGCCGGCCATGCTTCTTCGAAATGTTCGATCGTGTTCATTTTAAACGGAGACGCGTACAAAGTCGCTGATAAGCATCGGAGCGGCGTGGTTGCGGAGTTGAGTCCTCCCTTGCCAATTATGAACGAAGTTATCCGGATAACTTCAGAGTAGACTGGGGATCTTTATGCATTTATTTCAACATTGGATAGATGAAGTTCAAAATTGTTGGAAAATTTTTAAAAATTGAAAATGCCAATATATGATTTCTCCTCTATTCAAATCATTAAGGGAAGATATAACATTCAATTTGGTTTCTATTTTGTATAAAGATCCGCAGTCTACTTCAGATACTGCATTTTGGGGCAGCGATGTCGTAGATTTTTTAATACGATTGCGTAAAGAAGAGTTTGAAAAATTGAGTAGATGAAATTCAAAATTGTTGGAAAATTTAAAAAATTGAAAATACCAATATAAGATTTCTCCTCTATTAAAATCATTAAGGGAAGAAATAACATTCAATTTGGTTTCTATTTTACATAATAGTCCGCAGTCTACTGCAGAGTAAGTCTGCATTTTGGGTCAGCAAGAACTTCTGCGATGTCGTAGATTTTTTAATACACCCTGGCAATTATGAACGAAGTTATCCAGATAACTTCAGAGTAGACTGCGGATCAATATGAGTTTATAATAAAATTGAGTAGAGAAGTTCAAAATTGTTGGAAAATTTAAAACATTGAAAATTCCAATATATGATTTCTCCTCTATTAAGAAGAAATGAAAGAAGAAATGAAAAGTCGACGAATGGAAAATATCCAAAAATTTTCTGGGAATGCTATTTGTGATATGTTTCGAATTTTTTTAAGTATTATACACTTATCTTTTAAAACACAATAAAATTTCACAATTTTAGAAAAGTTATGCAGACAATTTTTTTCTTTCACGCTCTACACAGTTAACATTAGAATAGCAGTATACAGAGAGAAGGGAAGAAATAACATTCAATTTGGCTTCTATTTTGCATAAAGACCCACAGTCTACTTCAGAGTAATACTGCATTTTGGGTCAGCAAGGATTTCTGCGATGTCGTAGATTTTTTAATACACCCCGGCAATTATGAACGAAGTTATCCCGATAAATTCAGAGTAGGCTGCAGGTCAATATAAGTTTATAACAAAATTGAGTAGATGGAGTTCAAAATTGTTGGAAAATTTAAAAAATTGAAAATGCCAATATATGATTTCTCCTCTATTAAGAAGAAATGAAAGAAGAAATGAATTGTTGAAGAATGGAAAATATCCAAAAATTTTCTAGGAATGCTATGTGTGATATGTTTCGAATTTTTTTAAGTATTATACACTTATCTTTTAAAACTCAATAAAATGTCACAGATACTTATGCAGACAATTTTTCTCTTTCACTCTCTACACGGTTAAAATTAGAATAGCAGTACACAGAGAGAAGGGAAGAAATAACGTACAATTTGGCTTCTATTTTGCATAAAGAAGTTGTTGAAGATTTTTTAATACGGCTGCGTTAAGAAGAGTTTGTATAGCTAAGACTCACCCTAATGTCCACCCTACCGTGCAACGTAGCTTTAACACTTTTCTCCCAGAGTAAACAGTGCATTAAGGTTCTGAATTATTTTCGACCCGAACAGGATCTTGTAGTACCGATCGCACTTCGATACGTTGATAGAACGGTCCGCTATCTCGTAACAAGATTTAAAGTACGCGCACGATATTGCACTGCGTTCTACAATTGTTTAATAGATAGACAATAAGTCAATGCTGCGTGTCGGTCGATAGCTGTGACCTCCCGTTCATTTCCCAGTTTATAGCACAGTGGGTCAGAGTGTGGTCTACTTTCATAGTTAAGGCTTTGTAACCTGCTACTTTTCATGGTATCGTGCACAGTGTCGCACATTTTCCCGTGATTAATCGTAAATCGCGGTGGAGATATTAATTATTAGACTGCGGATCTTTATGCAAAATAAAAATTGTCTGCATCGATTGCAAGAAATAGAAACTAAATTGTTTCTTGTCTCAATAATTTCAATAGAGGAGAAATCATATATATTGACATCTTCAATTTTTTAAATTTTCCAACAACTTTGAATTTCATCTACTCAATTTTGCTATAAATGCATAAAGATCTACAGTCATGGAAATATGGACACTTCGTTAACAAGTTGAAATAATCATTCACGACTTGTATGCATAAAATATCTTTATATTGTCATCCTTCATTTACCAAATAATAAGTCACTAATATTTTACTTCCTTAAGTAATACACATAAATATAGTAATAATATTATATATACAGGGTGTTCATCTGAAAACTTTCCAGCCGAATATCTCGAAAAGTATGAAAGAAAAGTATCATTTTTTATTTGGGTGGCGACCTTCATTTGAAGGTCAACTTTGTTTTTTCAAATGGAAACCTATATTTTTTATTATGGGATCTTATTGTACGTAAAAAGACCAGCAATTTTCGTAGGATACTTTTTTTTATCTGCGCACCAATTTCGGAGATATTTAAAGAGAAGTAGAGCGAGTCATACTTATACTGCGAGAAAGTTTGCAATTTCTTTATAACTATAACAAATTTTCAAAATGTTCGTTGTTTTCTAAACAATAATACAGACGATTCTCAAATTCTGAACGAACATTTTTGAAGGTATCTGTTGGGATAGCTCTACATTCCTGTACAATTCTGCGACGCAAATCTGGTTGTGTTTTATAAACAAAGTATCCCCACAAAAAGAAGTTGACTGGAGTTAGATCTGGTGGCCACTCAATAACACCTCTTCTACCGATCCATCTTAGTGGGAATCGATTGTTTAACCACTGGCGAAGTGATAACGTATAATGCGGGGGAGCACCATCATATTGGAAGTACAAAAGTTCTTCATTTAACAAAAAATTGCCGTTTCCATCTCTTTGGTGTTCAAGGCTTTCTGTTATAAGTGTATCAATGATGTCGTCCAGTAAATACAGATTGTCATTCTAATTCTCTTGGAAAACAGAGGACCTATAACAGCATTTCCTAAAATGCCTGCACAAACATTTATTTTTTCCGGCCACTGAGTATTACTTTCTCTAATAAGATATGGATTTTCGTCACTCCAATAACGACAGTTATGACGATTTACAGCATCATTTAAGAAAAAAGTGTATTTGTCACTAAAACAAATGTTTTTAATTAAATTAGTTGATCATATTTGTTAATTCCTTACAAAATTCAATCCGCTTGTCAAAGTCATCTTCCAATAACTTTTGATGCAACTGCATTTTCTAAGGATGAAACTTGTTATGTTTAAGTAATTTGTGCACAGATCCTACTGACACACCATTAGCATTGAAACTTGTCGAATTGAACTAGTAGGATTCACAGTAAACTGTTCTATAATTTCGATTTGATAAGCTTCTTTTATGAATTTTGGCTGGTTTCTTTTTAAAGTCACCGATCCTGTTTCCTTAAACTTTGCAACTAATTGTAACACGTACGTATGAGAAACGTGTGTATCAGGATGTCTCTCATTAAATGTAGCAGCAGTTCGACGAGCATACTCATCAGCTCCATAAATAAAAATTATTTCTACTCGTTCTTCTAAAGAATACACCATTTTATACAATTAATTGTACTACGAAATAGTATCTCTTATTACGATGATTCACACTTGACTAAATAGTACAATCTTATATTGAAAGACAGACAACATAAACAAGAGATCAATAGAGGACAATTTTGTTTTCAAACGATACGTGCTACACCTGGAAAACATCAACGATTTGCGTCAAAGAATTTTATACAATAATATGCCTCGCTCTACTTCTCTTTAAATATCTCCGAAACTAGTGCGCGGATAAAAAAAAGTATCCTATGAAAATTGCTGGTATTTTTACGTACAATAAGATCCCATAATAAAATATATTGGTTTCCATTTGAAAAAAAAGTTGACCTTCAAATAATCTTGTAAACGCCACCCAAATAAAAAGCTGATACTGCTCCCCTCTTTCCCCCTCGAAATCCTTGGACATGTGTTTTACACTTTTTTAATATCTTTCATGCTTTTCGAGATATTCGGCTGGAAAGTTTTCAAATGAACACCCTGTATAAATTGTACGCGTAAAACCCAGGTCTGGATACTGTTACAAGGGGTCCCATGAAAATCACCGACACAGGTTTCACCGATACAGTTTTCACCGACTCCAGATTTGACCGACAATAACTTTGCTGACAACGTATTTAACCAACAACGACTTTGACCTAAATGACTTTAGTCGAGGACAGCATTATCCGATTTATCATTTTTTGACATCAACGTTAACCGACTGCATCTAACTTCTTATAATTTAGTAATTATATTTTTATACGAAAGTAAAAGTGTCAGTGCAGAATAGTTAAGGGGTCAGGACACAGTGATATTTTGAACGAAAAATTTTTTGTCTTAAATAGTAGTTTCAAGTCTTGAGAACAGAATGCAAAAGATTTTACATGGATTTCAGGCTTCAATACAAATTATTTCTCGAAGTACCGTTTCGAGAGTGAATTCGTAAACTTTAAACGCGTTTTTCTCAGAGTTGCGTTTTTTGCAACGGTGTACGAGATATCTCGAGTTCTACCTGAGTAATTACATCAAAATTTTATAGTTATCTTCATTATAATATCTATTAGGCATTGACGATCGATTTTTTTCATTTTCCCATTATTTTGCTAAATATAAATAAAAAATTAACAAATTTTCTACCGAAATTCAGTGATTAAATTTAAAATATCTGCCATTTTGTTAATTTTCACAAAAATTGAAATGTAGGATCGTCAATGCCTAGAGAATATATCACAGTTTATGACATTTTTGGGATTTTGTAGGAATCCTGTACGCCAGTTGGCCATCTGGAAGAAAAGAAATCAATTTCTATGTACTTATGTGTTTTGAGAACTAGAGCAGGATTTCAAACATTTAAATCCAAATCCACATGTGGATTAATAAATTCTTTAAATCGCATTATTGCGAACTCAAATATACTATATACTAATATTGACTTTTTTAATGATTCGTTACAAACATTCAAGTGAAAATTACGCACGATTATACATATGTTAATATCATACCTGTATTCCTACAGCTTTCTTCATGTCCCTTCTTAGGTAATTTTACGTTAAGACTTTTTTTTTTCTTTTCTATTGTAAATATTTATATAAAAGGACCTCGGTTCGTACATAATAAATATAATAGTAATAATAATAAAAAAAGATATTCCGAGCAAAGACTACGAAAGCCGTAAGAACAAATTATTTTTTAAATATTACCAGCATTTTTTATAGTTCATAATATAGTAAACTAATAGATACAAAATCTTATATTAATCGAGCATTCACTTTTTTCTGTACTGTTGCTTAAAAATTTTATGTTTCCCCAACTTGTTACTGTGTTCTAACCTCTTAAAGAAAAAAATGTCACCAACATCTTTAGAAACGATGTTACTGTAATTTCTGTACCAATTTCTGTTTTTATTTTTTCTCATAATTTTCAAGTGTCCATACTTCCATGAGCGGTAGTGTATGTGTCCAGTATAATCTACAATCTAGAAGGTCATGGGATTGCAGGTTCAGCTGAAGCTTAGAGGGTCTGTTCCACCCTTAGACTATACATACCTATAGACGCGGCGAGATAAAACTGTCTCGTTCCCAGATTAAATCGCCTAGCAGACGACTCTTGTGGGCAAAGTGCTATAGTATGTTGAGAAATCGCAGTACCGCGAAGTAAAGTGGCAGAGGGGAAAGGGAATCGTCGTCACATCTCATTCTGTATAAATATTTATGGTAACTATAATATACATACATGTATTTTATTTTACTACTCGTTCATTTTTACTTTACTCTTATTATTTTAAATATGGTTAACTCATTTTGTCGATTATAATTTGGAAAAAGTTAAATTTTAATGTAGAAGATGATAATATAAAATCTGTATTTATTTCCTCACAACTTACTTCAATCCAATGTGCAAATTTGATGGTAGAACTATAAAAGCTAATAGATCTTAAGGAAATCTCACATCCAACCATCAATACATATATCGAAAATACAATACATATATTATATTTAATGTAGTACATATAATATAAAACAATAATAATAATATTAATAATATTTATTTATGGATAATACAATAAATTCTTATTATTAATTATTGGTTACAAAATAAAATAGTTCTTGTTAGTTTAAATGTTATCCTATTATGACCTGCAATTAAGACATTATCACAAACAAACAAAAGACTGCTTAAACAAATTAAAGATTTAAATCTTCTGTTTGTTTGTTGTAATGTTTTAATGTGCTTGTTCTTCGAATCTTGTTCATTCAATAATTCATTTAAATCTTCAACTTTTTTAAGCAGTCTTCTGTTTGTTCGTTGTAATGCTTTAATTTGCTTGTTCTTTTTTGCTAAAGTTGTTGCAATGATATGCACATACTTCTCATGGTCAGTTATCGTATCAGATGTAATCAATGTAAACTGTTCTCTTCCTTTTTAAAGGTATCTCTTGAAATGATAAATTGTTTTCATCAGTACAAGCAGCAGATCCTAAACTATCATCTTCATCGGCAATTTCATTATTTAAGCTGAAAATAAATTATATGGAAATTATACAAATTTAATCTATTACAGACTAAGTTCAAGTATTGATTATGAAGAGATTTATACCTTGCACTTTCATTTTCTATTTTAATACATGAGACGTTCATTACTTCTATTGGTTGTATACGTGACAAATTATGCTTGGAACTCCAAAAATTTCCAACAAAGCAATCACTTCCAAAATGTTTAGAACAAACATTTGAATGAGCAGAGGGCTCAAAATTTTCACAATGAATTGCTTCCATCCATTTTTTTCTTAATTGTCGATCTTTCGGAAATCTATAAATAAATTTGTTTATTATAGGTTATGCGATGTTAAGTATAAAATACTTACTTACTTGTGAAAAGATATATTTGTATCACGGTTCTGTCGTTCTTTACAATTCTTTATGCAACTAGTTCGCACCGTTTTTCCAAATGTGTACGAAATAATACATAAATATACTTGTATATCTCGCTTTTATTTCACTATCCACCATTTTGAATTATCTCGTGCCGTGGGCACCAGATAATTTTGGATCTCGGAACACTGCATCGTATGCACATACTATACTTATACCGGGTCTATAGGTATATATGGTCTAAGATTCCACCTCAGCATATTGGAGACTCTTGTTCCCGGCGCCATTTTCAGAAAGAACAGGAGCATCATCCTCCGCCTTTCACTATACCACCGAAGAAACAGCCGTCCGGTTTATTATTCGAATAAATTGAAATTTGAACCTGCACGATTTTCATCGCGCGTAGCTTCTGCGAACACATAAAGGGTATACAGTATATAGTATATAGGGTCAGTCACGTAACTGTACCACCTGAATTTGCTCGTAGCCTACTTGTAGCAAATAATGTCTTAAACTAAAATTGCTAGATGTTATCCAGTACATACAATGTGTATGGCTTTTTATGAAAGTTGTTTATTAAATCTACTCGTGTTGCTCGGTTTACAGTCAGCGAGTTCTGTTTGTTAACATGACTTATCTTGAATATCTTGGCAACAGCCATAGATTATAAACTATTACTAGACAGTGGATTTTATGCATTTATAATAAAAATGAGTAGGTGTAATTCGACATAGTGAAAACATTAGAAGAATTTAAAAACACTGTTATATTATTTTCGACCTATTAAATATATTAAGAAAGAAAATAAAGTTCTATTTCACTCCAGTTGGCTGTAAATCAGGTAGAAAATTTTTATTTTGCATAAAGATCCGCTGTCTAACTATTACGGTTCGGCCAGCCTGACAAAAGATCGTCCTCGATTTTGCGTTACAACAAGCACTCATAACTAGCAACAGACACTTACAACTAATATTAATGGTACACAATTCAAATAATTACAAATATAACATTCTTTACAACGGTTATAGAACAATTATTACTAAAATAAACACGCACATTATTGTAATTGTATTACAATATTACTACGCTTATCATACAGAGTTGTCTCCTTCCAAGTTTGACATTTTCCACGGCCGCATATTTTTTGGTTCCCAAACATCTTAATATTTCTTTTGTGTTTGTTGGGAACCATCTACAGTGGCCGGAATTAATATTCGGACGCTCTAAAAAAGATGATAACTTTTTAATATTGTACCATAAATTTTTTCTAAAATTGCAATAAATCGGAATTGTAGAAAAAATACTAAAAGTTGCATTTTACAATTTTTCTACGTGGGTCTATATTGAAACTTTCAAAAATACGTTTTGTAGATCTGTGTGAATTAAACATATTTTAAAAATTTCGTCGAAATCGGTCGACGTTGCAATGAGCTACAAAGTTTAAAGATGGTAAAAATGGCAGATTTTCACGATTTTCGGCCTCTAACTGCAATAAATCTAAGGATTCTTACATCGTTTGTCGTTTTTTCCCGCACCAACCGATTTCGATGAAACTTTCACAGTGCACATAATTGACACAGATCTACAAAACATATTTTTTAAATTTTCAGTATAGACCCACATAGAAAAATTGTAAAATGCAACTGTTAGTATTTTTTCTACAATTCCTATTGCAATTTTTGAAAAAATTTCTTCTCACATCCTGTAGTAAACTAATTGCTCTAACTTCCCAAAAAAGTTCAAATCGTATAGTACAATATTAAAAAAATTATCGTCTTTTGTAGAGCGTCCGAATATTAATTCCGGCCACTGTATATCACTTACAATACATACAGGGTGTTCCAGGGTTTAAGGATCAAACTTTGTCGGTATATTCTATGGCACTAAATAAGAAAAAAATGTTATGGAAACATAGGTCACATGGAGCTTTATTAAAAAGTTATAATAAAATTACGGAATTCAAGTAATATAAGAATAGTAACCGAGTTGCTGTTACTGCGAGCATTGGATCGAATAGATCAATGTATTTACTACTTGACATCGTCATTTCCAGAGTTAATTAATACTCCATTTCAAAATGTCTACCGTTCTTATATTACTTGAATTCCGTAATTTTGTTATAACTTTTTAATAAAGCTCTATGTGACATATGTTTACATAACATTTTTTTCTTATTTAGTACCATAGCATATACTGAAAAAGTTTGATCCTTAAACCCTGGACACCCTGTATATCGACAGTTTCGAAGTTCCTTTAGAATACTACAAGGGTCTTTATAATTTACATTATAATTTTGATACATAGTGATTTTATTGCATGACACATACCTCAATTCTATTAAATTTCTGTTATTAATATGTACATTTTTATGTAAATATTCCTGAATTTAATCATTCACATGGCCTTTTCGATCGACACCAAATAACAAACGACTTAATGTTTCACCTGTTCCTGTTGCCACACGAAGAATGTTCTTTTCTTAGGTCTTTCCTATTAGATAGTGTCACTTCTTTTTCCGTAGTAATTTTCTCGAAACGAGCGTAATAAAGTTAATATAATATATAATTATAATATATAAATATAAGTTTATTTTTGATCACACAATATGAATTTATGAATAATACCATGTCCATTATTATACTCCGGATTTTATGAAAAATGAGTAGATGAAATTTAAAACGGTGAACAGATTAAAAAACTTTAAGAGTATTAATATATTATTTTCATTACATTAAAATTATTAATGAAAAATATAAATTGATATATAGCCCCTGTGCCTTGCAATTGATGCACAAATTTTTTATTTTGCATAAAAACCCGGATACTAATCTTTTTCTTTTTCCACCACTTATTCTTCTTATTTATAATTCGTAACTACACTGTACTTTGCAATTGTATTTCAATTGTAAAAACGAATCACATTGTAATTTAATTGAATACGAGACCAGAATTACAAATTACATTATAATTCGTGAAGTAATTCAATTGTAATTCAACACAACTCTGGTATTGTTGTAGAGCGTTGTCTTTGAGAGATTGAAGAGAGTGTGTTCGGGAGTGTATTTCACGGCAGATTCCGGGTACGTGATTCACAGTCCGTAGATCGTCGCGGCCATTAGATCGTTCTTGCTCAACATCTATTTCAAAACGCTAATAAAGAGAATCCTCGCGATGTTCCACGGCGCGGCGAGAGGGCAAACCGATCGGAGTGAACGCGAGGTTGCGCTAACGATCGCTGCCGGATAAATGGTCCACGTAACGACACGTGCGCGCCGATCTGTTCGCGATGTGTCGATATTGGCGAGATTAGATCGCCATGTTTTCCATTACAGACGATGTTTCGTCAAACACCGCGAACGGTAATGACTTTCATGACTATTTCCATTATTATTTGCGTTTTCAGAAGAAAGAAAAAACGGCGAAAACTATCTTCTCGCCGAACAGTAATTTCTGAATTATTGAAAGTGTTCGCAGGTGCGCCGAGAGAGAAAGAAAGATTGCAAAATACTACGATAAAGTCCTTATTGAGCCTCGAAACTGCACAGTAAGACGCTGCATCATCGGTATGATTAATACAATGTCGTATAGCACTGTTCGAGCTCTCGGAAATGTTAATCGGACACGACACAATCTGCGTGACTCGTTAAACAAGATAAAGGACACCGTCTACGACGACGTCCAGTCGATAGTTTGCAACATTGCTAGATAGTATCTGATGCACTCAGACGTTCTGAAATGCTACAGAAATATTAACCCAACATTAGAGACATACCCAGTCAGCAAAATCTGCTCGAGCAAATTATGATCAAATGTCTGCAATTGTACTTTGAGAGTAAAAGGCGCGGACATTTTGGTGCTGAGATTTGGTGCTTGGTGCCTTATTTGGTCTCCATTCGCTATGAATTTGCCAACAAAATTTGTCGACAAATTCCGAGACTAGTGGAAACAGATGGCTCGGTATTTGAGTGCGAAGTTTGTAGTCGCGACTCCGTGCCAAAACTTATCCCATTCCGTCCCATAAACTTTACTTTACCGGACTCAAAATTTGTGCCTTTTTCCTATAAATTATTATATATTTGGTATGTAATCCAGTAGATTTGTAGCCAGAGAACCTGCAGATCGAAGTTTCGATTCTGTAGGATCAATGGTTCAGGAGTTATGGTTCCTTAAAGTTGAGCAATCTGCAGTGTTTTTGACAGGCAAGGGCGCCGCCATATTGGTTTGTAGTGACGATCGCGCGCCGCTTACCGAGCAGAACCGCTAGATGGCAGCACGGACACACAGTAATATCGCTAACATAGAGAAAATATCTCAGAAAATGTCTGAGAAGAAATATCGTAGAGAATATTTACAAAAACCTAACCCAGACCTATAGCCCAGTTAAACTCCACATCATGACCATGTCTTCCAAAATTCAAACAACAATCGTAATACCCGCTCTATATTATCAGCATTAACGCGTGCACGTGCTGCCATCTAGCGCTTCTGCTCGGTAAGCGGCGCGCAATCGTCACTACAAACCAATATGGCGGCGCCCTTACCTATCAAAAACACTGAAAAATGCTCAACTTTAAGCAAGAATAACTCCTGAACCCTTGATCCTACGGGATCGAAACTTCGATCTGTAGGGTCCCCGGGTACAAATCTACTGGGTTACATAATAATTTATAGGAGAAAGGCACAAATTTTGAGTCCGGTAAGATAAAGAGGAGCTCAAATGTGTGCGAAGCCTTGCCTTCGTGCAGGTCGGTCGCACTAAGAGTAGACCTAATATTGCTCTAAATTTAGCAATATTAGGTTAGACATAATATTAGACTAGAAATATACATAGAAATAGACATAAGTCGAATTACAATAACCAAATGCGGAACAAAAGTGAAATAATAGCTGTAAAAGGAAATGTATTAGAAAACAAGCAAACTAAAAGTATGTACAATATTATAATTAGGTATCCAGTCCTTCTCTTCCTTTTATTATTTCACTTTTTAGGCTCTCCATTCTTGTCACTAGTATATCCACCAATCCTTGCATTTGTTCCCCCTCCCCCTTTCCTATTTCTTTCTGTGGTGTTTTCTTCAAATCTATCTTTTTTGTTGCCTGGTTCTCCCTGCTTACATCCTGTTCTATCTCTTCTTGTTTTTCACTCCCCCATAGATCAGTTATCTTTC
>CM052255.1:159216-216701 GCA_028455795.1 Lasioglossum marginatum | reverse complement strand
AGAAAACAGTTTTCTACTTTACTCTTACCTATCGCTGCCTACTTTATAGACCTGTCCTTTCCGTCCATGCTGTCTCGCGGTTTAACCTCACTTTGTTCCACCTACTCACTATCGCTCCAATTTCGCTTCCCTACTGATTACTCTGATACCTTCTTTTTCACGGTAGCTACACACCTTCTAAAACCTATTCGACCTAATATCTATCTATCTACATATCGCATTATCTCACACTCCTTTCATACACATGCACGCCCTCTAACCAAGTCCTTATAATTAGGTATCCCACTGCGAAATAATGTGATATCAAGTGAATATTGGTACCTGAATAGGAAAATAAGACAAAATACCTGTCAAATATTATGTATTACTCTATGTACGTCTGCTGATCTCCAGATCTGGCCTAAACCTCATTTAAATTAAAAAAAGACATTCCTCTAAGGGCAAATATCGTTTTGGTTTCAAATTCATAGCAAATCAAGAGCAGACATTGCTTACTGAGCAATGTACAGTCAGTCTCATAATTGATGGCACACACTTTAAATCAGAATAAAAAATTCAGACATTTAAAATTAAGACATTTTTGTAAGTGGGCCAAACGACTTCAGTTTTTCTGCCAAACTAGATCAAATAGTGTACCAGGTAATACGTAATGAAAATTTTGGAAAAATTGCGTTTAGTCTGAAAAAATAGAAAAGTTGCTGGTCACAATATTTTTTATTCGAGCAGAGGGCAGGTTGGTCGTACTAAGAGCAGACCATAACTGGCCTAAGAGTAAATATCGCAAACTTTGCACTCAAACACCGGGTGTAATAAAGTTTGGTGCCAATTTCATGCGAAATGGAGAGCAAGATGAGGGCAGACCCTGCACCAGTTAAAGAAGGCAGGTCGGCCGCACTAAGATCAGACCTAATATTGTTCTAACTAAGAGTAAATGTCGAGCAAAATCGGAGTAAATCTTGCTGTAGGAGGGAAAATCGAGAATTTTATTTAAATTTCTAAATTACATAATTTCAAGTTGCATGCCTTTTTAATAATGTAAATAATTACAAGTTTTAAAATAATGACAATAACGATTTTGCCCGATATTTGCTCTGAAAGCAAGGTTAGGTTCGCTGTTAATGCGACTGACCTGCCCTCTATAATGAGGACAGGGTCTAGGTTAGGCCTTCGTTTTGCTCTTCATTTGGCATGGCATTTTGGTACCACACTTTGTAGCCAAATACCGAACCATCTGTTTCTGCATCAGGCTCGGTATCTGCCGACAGGTTCCGGCCTACAGATTCAGAGCAAATAAGGACCAAATCCTGTTCCAAACATGCCTTGGTACCAAAACGACCGCCTTTTGCTTGCAAGATACGATTGCAGACATTTTATCATAACAGATTATGCTTACTGGGTAGTTGCCCGTCGCAGCGCCATATCATAAGTATCAGCTATCATCATCAGTGTCAAAAGAAGCGTGTAAATTGAATTAAAATTGTATTAAAAGATAGCAGTTAATAGCAATGTGTCGGGTTTCGAGTGGCAAAAGGACGAGTAAAAGGAAACGGCGCGTGGTCGATTACAGCATCATTAGAACGTTGTTTCCCGATGGTGATGGAGATGGCGATGGCGACGTTGATGGCGCGTTCTGCCTACACTCGCGATTCCGGGAACGGAAGAAGCGTGTTCGTATGGCGCGCGCGAATACAAGTTCTCGCAGCGCGTGGTATTAAAAGGGCGAACGGGAAGCCGTGATCAGTATCTGGGCGCACTCATCTCGTTCTAGCCATTCCGATTCGAACACTCGTAACTGTACAACCGTATTTTTGCTCTTCTCGGTGCCCGGACTACGTCTGGAATTACACACTGTCGTCGTTCGTATCGTTCGTTTTGGCTCGTATACAGGAACGTTTTCGCTAGTTATTCGCACGCGATCCGTCTACGCCGCCGCATCAATGGATGTTTTCCCGGTGGTTATAACGCGCGGACAAAAACGATTCCGGACTGGCCGGGCGATAACGAAGCGGAATGGTAGCCTCTTGCGGCACCCGAGGCTGGTTATTACAAAGTCATTTCTGCCATTAGTTTACCTTTCTGGTTTCGAGCTTATATGTACTACGTCGCGCCACGGGAAAAAGCGCCTCGGTTCTCGAACTGCTGCTCGACGTTCACGCAATTCGCTCCAATTAATTACGAAAGTCGCGAATTGGAGTAATCGTCCGTAATGGCGACCGCCTTGATCGCTGACCGTTTCTGGCGGGACGCTACGACGTGTTTGTTGGAGACAGTCGCACGGCATTAATCGCGGTCGGCGCTTCTTTGTCCAGATCCCCCCCCCCTCATTAGCTTGCTACTTAGTTGTTAGTTATGAAATTTTTAATGAATACAAAAATGATATACAGTAATACACGGTTAAATGTCCCTATGTTCGCCAGCTTTCTTATTCGAAGAAAATATCCTAAAAGGAAAGAAAAGACCCATCTGTTTCAGCATTAGGCTCGGTATTTGGCGAGAAAGTTTGCTGCCAAAATTCCATGCCAAATGGAGACCAATTTGAGGGCAGGGTCTGTCCTCGTTATAGAGGACAGATCGGCCGTCCTAAGAGAGAACCTAACCTTACTTTTTCAGAGTAAACATCTTTTCCAGAGCCAACCTTTTACAAATAAAGTAATTTTAAGTAAGCTTTTGTAGAAAAAGTCGAATACAAATGTTAATTTTGAATACTTGCATATATATAAACCGCAGATCAAATATTATGAAATAAACAATACTTTCTACAAGTTTGAAACTATTCTTTTAGCTGCAACAGTGTCCAAAACCAATTATTTGTCTTATAATTATTTGTCTCTGATATAAACAACATATTGTACAACACAAAAAATATGTTTAAATATTTTTCTGAAAAAATTATATTCTTTACTATAATTCTATAAAAATCTATATTACTTCGGCACGTTTCTTCATTAGTAGACAGCGGATCTTTATGCAAAATAAAAATTTTCTACATGAATTGCAACAATCTGGAGTGACAACAATCTACTCACTTTTGCCATACATGTATAAAATCCGCTGTCTATTTATTAGTAACCATTTCAAGAAATATTCGTGTCAGACGCGTTGTCCCGAAACTCAGGAAGTAATTCCTCAAGTTTTAAAGCTGATATTATTCAACACGAACAAGTTGAAACTCCGAGATAAAAAAGTTGATAAAAATGACTGAATATATCTTGAGAGAAAGAGAGAGAGAAAGAACAAAAACTGCTAATCTGATTTGTGCCTGGTAATGAATTAAAGTAAACGATATCCCTCAACGTCTTGGAAACGTGGAAACACATTCTAGAAATCCCGTTACGTGCCCGCAAAAACCAGAAAACTCCGCTAAAAAGTTAATGAAAGGTTCCATACAGTTTAAAGAGCTCTTAACATCTCGTTCCTCGAAAAAATACACTTTTTCTCGGCGGCTCTTTCAGTCGCGTTTAAGCATTAAGAACCTGATTGTTCCGTTTCACTTTTGCTTCGAAAATTCGCTCTTCCTTTCACTTCTTCGCGGCGTAGCCGCCGCTCGGTCTGTTCACATCTGCAGGGCCATCGAGATAAATCTGGAATTTTTTCGGATAGTCGCACAAACAAAATCACTCCTTCCGATGTTCTTAATGTACCATTTCATTCGTTCAATTCAAACGTTAAAAATTGAATAAGTAAATAATGACTTTAATGCCCTGGGTCAAAATAGACCCAGGCGTCGCCGTGTTTTGTCATAAATGCATAAAATTAGCCACAACACAGCGGATTTATATAAGTATAAAATAAAAATTTGGTCTGCACTAATTTCAAGATACAGGAACCATATAGACATGTATTTCCATTTCTAACAATTTTTGATCAGTTAGAAATAATACAACAGTATTTTTTAATTCCTTCACCCTCGAATAGCGGAACTATTTCACAACTATAAAATTAATGTCGCTTAAGATCATTTACAACTTTATTTCTTAATTCTCTAAACATATTTTTGAACATATTTCTTGTAAACCTATTACTCTTTCTGCTGTTCTTAATATAACATTTTATTGGTTCAGTTCAATCGCTAAAAATTGAATAAGTAAATTGATGACTTTAATGCTCTGGGTCAAAATAGACCCAAGAATCGTTGTCCAAGTATTAAATGTTTTTACTGTTACGCATTTGGTACGCTAATTTTTATCATAAATCCATAAAATCAGCAGTCTAGTTGTTGCAGTTAAAAATATTATGCAGGATATTTTCAAAATTGAATAAATATTTTCGTCCTTTTTTCAAAATTAATTTTTCGAAATATAGAAAATACAGGGCTATCAAGACAAATGTAGAATTTTTTCGGATAGTCCTACATATAGGATGTAGATAAGGGAAGTACGATAATAATTTTCATTTATTTATGGTTCGGAGTCGGATTTGGTATTACAATATGTGTATCTAAATTAACCTAAGTATTTAACATATACACCGGTCTCTATTCACTCCACCTTTCTTCCCATCTCTCCTGTTCCTAATTACCTTATCTAACCTATATACCCTATATATTGCCTATTTTGCTATTCCTTGGTTATTTCCTCCTTTCTCTCTTCTCTTTTCGATAGGGCAAATATAAACAAAACAACTTTTGATTAGGTAACTCGGTATATAAGCTGCTGATTAGTGAACTATTGGGAAAATGTCACCTATGAACGGAGAATAAAATCAATCTTGGAAATGATTGCGTGGTTTGTACACAACAGGGCGCAAGTTTACGACCTAGCCAAGAAATTCCGAAATTCTGACAAACAGTAGAAGGTAATTAGATAGGCTCTTGGAATTAGCCAACGAAGCTGATCTACACGAGCACCTCCTCTAAACTGGGCTGCCCTGTCACTCCTGGGCCCGATGGTCTGAGTGTCCTGTTTAATCAACTAAGTCAAATCAAATCAAGTCTTTCCGGGCAACTCACAGGATTCGTTCCGAGTTATCACTGGTGTTTCGACTTAAGGTCCCTCTGTAGCCCCGACTACAATCCCCTTGACTATTGCATGTGGGGCGTAGTTAAGGGTAAATGCAGAGCATTGCAACATCAAAGATGCCATAAATCCCATCACTGGGTTATGACGAAAATCGATAGTGTACAAGGAGGAGGTGAAGTTAGTCTGTAGCGGGTTCAGGTCTAAGCTCAAGAAGGTCGTGGCAGCTAGTGGAGGATACATCGAGTAATTCAGTTCTTTATACCATTCGTTACTTTTGCACTGGCGAAAGGATATTGTATTGACATATTCCTGGAGTTTGAACTGTTTTTCTTTGACTCCAATGACTTCTCCGGATTTAGCTGGAAGACCCTGTATAGTTATTTCTTTTCCATCGGATCGAAAGTAATAGTTGCGATGGTCATCCTCGAGGCACGGTTGTGCGGTTGAAAAATCACCTTAGGGAGAATCGGCTGCTCAAACTCCACTAAATCACTCGATTAAAGTATCGAGGATTTTCAACACAAATATATCCATAGATGACGCTACTTTACCTCATTAGGGCTATTTCCAACTATATCGAATGACCTTTCCGGATTTACCTGGACGATCCTGTACATTTCATGGAAAATGAACGTAGTGATACACGTTCATAACACGCGAATCGCGCGTGTTCGTGTGAAAAGGCTCTTATTGTGGTGTTATAAAACGATCGAGAAAGTCTTTATTTTTCATCGGCCGCTATAAGTGGCTGCTTTTGAACGGCAGTGTTTTCAAACGAGAAACGTTTCGTTTGCGAGCGTTTCGAATACTTTGGTGACCCATTGGGTGACCGGTAGCTTACCCATAATCTGGGGATTGACTGGAATGAAACGAACGGACACATGCATGCGAGTACCTTTGAAATCCTTGCTCCAATTCACCGCTAGATCCCCTTAACTACTGCATATGGGCCGTAGTTGAGGCAAGAGTAAATGCAAAGCATCGCAAAGATGCCATAAATCCCATCATCACAGGGGTAATTATGGAAATCGACAGTATATAAGGAGAAGGTGAAGCGAGTCTGAAGCGGGTTCAGGTGTAAGTTCAAGAAGGCCGTGGCATCTAGTGGAGGCTATATCGAGTAACTCAATTCTTTATACCATACATTACTTTTGCACAAACGGGCAGAAGAATATTGGGTTGGCAAATAAGTTCGTTCGGTTTTTTAGAGTGGAATAAAACACAATTTTTTGATACACAAGATAAATTGTAATCAATTATATATTGGCAATCTTTATCGATGGCCTCTTGCCAACTTTTCACCAACTTCATTATACCGCGTTCGTAAAACGTCTGGGGCTTATCGGCGAAAAACCAATCCAAATGGTTTTTAACGACCTCTTCATCCCTGAAGGTTTTCCCGTTCATAGAGTTCTGCAGCGACCGGAACAAATGATAATCGGAAGAGGCTAGATCCGGTGAATACGCAGGATGAGGCAAAACATCCCAGCCAAGCCTAATCAATTTATTCCGCGTGGTCAATGACGTATGAGGTTTGGCATTGTCGTGGTGGAAGACGATATCCTTGCGATTTGCCAATCCTGGACGTTTTGTGCGGATTGCTTGGTTCAATTTCGTTAATTGCGAACAGTATACAGTTGAATCAATCGTTTTGCCTGACAGTAACAGTTCGTAATAGATGACACCCTTGAAATCCTACCATACGGAGAGCATTATTTTCTTTGGATGCAATCCCGCCTTCGAACTTGTTTGTGGTGGCCCGCTGCTGAACCCCTATGATCTTTTACATGTTACATTATCGTAGACGACCCATTTTTCGTCAACCGTCACCATTCGTTTCAAAAATGGGTCGTTTTCTTGGCGATCCCGTAGCGAATCGCAGATGGATATGTGTGTGGTCAAGTTAGCCTCGGTTAATTGATGCGGCACCGAAACATTAAGCCGAGAAACGTAACCCAGCAAATGATTTTCTACACTATGTGGGATATATTTAATGTCGTAGCAATCTCTCCGATTGAGATGGATTTACTTCGATTATAGCCTTAACGTCACTTGAATTAATGTCAGTCGGGCGACCGGAGCGGGGCGCATCATTGACGTCGAAATCTCCAGAACGGAATTTGGCATACCACTTTTGGCATACGCGTTCTGTTAAGGCATCATCTCCATACACACGGCATAAGGCAGCCCGTTTGCCTTTTTTAAAATAATAGAGCAAAATGTGACGATAATGCACGATATTTATTTCCATATTCACAGCTAGGCAGCACACATAATACTGATGTTGGCCAAACCAAACACAGCACAACATAAACAGTGAAACATAACCTTTCAAATGTGTATTCGATTTGCACGACAGCGCTGACAAAAGAAAAGCGAACCATCCGAATGAAACTTACACTGGAACAAAAACCGAACGAATTTATTTGCCAACCCAATATATTGGCATATTCCTGGAATTTGAACTGTTCTTCTTTATCCAATCACTTCTCCGGATTTAGTTCGAAGACCTGTGTAGTTATTTCTTTTCCATCGGATCGAAAGTAAGAGTTGCGATGGTCATCCTCGAGGCGCGGTTGTGCGGTTGAAAAATCACGATCTCGGGGAGGATCGGCTGCTCAAAAACCACTAAATCACTCGATTTATCTGGCGAATATCTGCGGCGTGTAGCCTCGAGGCGTTCTGTAGCTTTGGCGCGTCGAACAATGTTGAAAAACTGTTGCGGATCGCGACGGTTGATGCCGATCGAGCTGCAACTTGGGCCTGATGAGGGATGGCGGCCGTATCACGGACGACAATGGATTAATGGGACCCATTTAACCGCAATGCTTCATTCCAAAGCAGCCCACGGCGCTGCGTTCTCTGCGAAACGAACCGCTTGAAGATTGCAAACGTGACCCGAGGGATCCGAGCAACTTATTCCGTGGCACAGCAAACCGATCGTCGATCTTTGATTTAGTTGCTGGAAACTGCCCATCGGGTACTTGCCGATGATTTATATGTCAACGTGATGGCCAGATAATGCGCCTGAACGGCCAGTAAATAACACCGCGTTGCAGAAGGTTACCGAGGTGAACAAATTGGAAAATCTCGTGACTTCTTTGCCCGCACATTCACCAGGTAGCAATACCTACTTTCAAGTAAAAGTTATGTCACTCGGGGGAAGATGGCAAACGGCTATCATTTCATATCCGTCCAGTCAATGTCCCCGCAATCGTAGTTGTACTAGCTCCAAGAAGTATTCGCACACTATAAATTGGCACACTAAATGGGCACACGAAAAATTGTCAGAATTTCAATTGTTATAATTAGACTGCGGATCTTTATAATCTTTATTTATGCAAAATAAAAATTGTCTGCATCGATTGCAAGGAATAGAAACTAAATTGAATGTTATTTCTTCCCTTAACGATTTGAACAGAGGAGAAATTATATATTGACATCTCCAATTTTAAAAATTTTTCAACAATTTTGAATTTCGTCTACTCAATTTTGCTATAAATGCATAAAGATCCGCAGTCTAGTTATCATGTTGTAAGAATTAATCGTACATCAATATACCTACATTCATTTTAGGGGTAGCGTCTACTCGAATGAGTGAGTGCACACACCGCTAGACCACATATACGTACGCGAGGATTGCAAGAGTCCGGGATTCCACTTCTGATACCTCAATAATGCAAAGACGGGATTTCTTAGTAATCAAAATCGCTAGATGAAAGATCAATCTAGGGTGCTATTTGCCTCAAAAGTCCTACTTTTACGCTTACGACTCGTAATTCTCATTATTTGGCAGCATGTCGCGGAGCCGCGAGAAACAATGTGACAGGCGACAGTGCTGCGGCTCCGCGACATGCTGCCGAATAATGAGAATTACGAGTCGTAAACGTAAAAGTAGGACTTTTGAGGCAAATAGTACCCTAGATTGATCTTTCATCTAGCGATTTTGAATACTAAGAAATCCCGTCTTTGCATTATTGAAGTATCAGAAGTGAAATCCAGGATTCTTGCAATCCTCGCGTACGTATATGTGGTCTAGCGGTGTGTGCACTCACACTCATTTGAGTAGACGCTGCCCTTAAAGCTTGATGCATCTACTTTTGCAACTCATCATTCATTTCTAAAAGATATTTTTGCATGATACAACGGTTGGGAGATGTCTTTTATACGTTTAGAAGTGTCAGACTCACAATCAGGAAAAATTGTAACTTCCCTCCTCCATTAACATTAACTTTTTAACTGTTTACTTCCGAGGGCAAGTCTAATGTCTCAACATTAATTGTTTAAAGTTATACATTCGAAACCAACCATCGAAGTTTCAATTTCGATTGGCACACTAAATTGATACACGTAAAATTGTCAGTATTTCAACTGTTATAATTTTGTAAAAACGAACCGTACAACAATAAACTTTCACTCATTTTAAAGCTTGAAGCATCTACTTTTGCAACTCATCATTCATTTTTTAAAGATATTTTTTCATGATATAACTGGTGGGAGATGTCTTTTATACGTTCAGATGTGTCAGACTCACAATCAGGAAAAATTGTAACTTCCCCCCCTTTCATTAACATTAACTTTTTAACTGTAAACTTCCGGGGCAACAGTGTGTTTAAATTCTTTCCATATGTTTATTATTCTCTATTCCACTCACTGGCTGTTGCCATAAATCCATAAAATCAGTCTAGTAATAATTAATAATGTATAATCAACAAAGATATGAATTTACATAATGTAACAGCATTTTTTAATTCTTCTGATATGTTCGTTATTTTCCATTCCACTTATTCACTGTTGCCATAAATCCATAAAATCAGTATAGTAATTAATAATGTATAATCAATATGAATTTGAAAAATGTACCAGTATGTTAAAATTTCACTCACTGTTGCCATGAATTCATAAAATCAGTCTAGTAATTAATAATGTATAATCAACAGAGATATGAATTTTGCACAGCTTTTTGCATTTCTGGCCTCCTATGGTGGCGAAGGGATTCAACGGCTCACGTTAATGAATAAAGCAATGAAAGTTCCACATGTGAAGGGAAACGAGACGTAATTGCTTCTGGTCCGGGCAATGACGCTAGTATAAATCGGATCGTTTGAGGAAATGCTGCGTTACGTAGCCGGTGGAAGAAACGTCCATCGGCATCCCGCAACAATCCATTTCCTATGTAATTTCTCCCTACAGAACGTCGATCTCTTCGGACGTACCTAATCGTATCTGCGTTCCCTTTCGCGGCGGCGATCTCTTTGACACTAGGTTTACGGAGCATTTACCCATAGCAGTCGAGTGGCGACTCTGAGGCACCACTAAAAATTGCTAATTGCGAAAAATCGATAACCGATACCAAATGCGGTATCATGCTTCGATTGTACTTTATTTTAATATTATTCCCAATTCATCATGAAATAATAATGTGTTAGCATTTTATGGAAAAATGGAAGAATTTTATGGAAGAATTAGTGCACGAAATTAATCAGAAATATAATTCACTCAGTCAATTTTAGACAATTTATGGGATAAAAAACTGTTAGATTATTACAGATTCAATGTCTCAAGATTTCCTATAGATGTTATTTTCGATGTTTTTTTTATTAAAATTGATGAGTTAACATCTTAAGTTGTTCGGTTATGTGTTTCGCATTAAAAGATAAAAGTCACGAAGTTTCGGACAAATTTACCAACAAATAAAAGAACAAATATAATCTATTTTGGGAAAACTGTATCAAATTGACACGAGGGACGGATGAGGATACGTACGCGAGGATTGCAAGAGTCCGGGATTCCGCTCCTGACTTCTCAAAGACGGGGTTTCTTAGTAGTCAAGATCGCCAGATGAGAGATCAATTTAGGGTGCTATTTGCCTCAAAAGTCCTACTTTTACGTTTACGACGCGTAATTCTCATTATTCGGCAGCATATCGACAGCCACGATAGGCGGCAGCACTGTCGCCTGTCACATTGCCCCTCGTGGCTGCGCGACATGCTGCCGAATAATGAGAATTACGCGTCGTAAACGTAAAAGTAGGACTTTCGAGGCAAATAGCACCCTAGATTGTTCTTCTATCTAGCGATTTTGACTACTAAGAAACCTCGTCTTTGCATTATTGAGGAATCAGAAGCGAAATCCCGGACCCTGGCAATCCTCGCGTACCTATACATGGTCTAGCGATGTGTGCACTCACACTCATTCGAGGAGACGCTGCCCTTAACTCTCTGCCAGTACCGGATTAGTCACGTGATTGGGCCGTGGAGCATGCGTGGGAGAACAGCGTGGTAAAAGGGGAAAGTAGAGTGGGGACATCATCTGGCGACTCTGGCCAGGTATGTGGACTGCGTCCGACAGAGGTATGACGCTTGGACAACCTGCGCCGTTTTGCCATCCTGTCGGGAGTATTCTATGTATATGCAGATAACGTGTGTGAGAAAAGAAGAAGTAGCATCGTTTCAATCACTCTCACATCATCGTGTTCGATTTGCTGTGGCCAACTGGCAACACGGTTGCTCGACGCTTACTTCGACGCCCCTGGCAATGTTTCCGATCTTTTCTCACTGGCTCGACTGTCTACCTTTCGAACCGTTTTCTTTCTTTATTTGTTGCTTCAGGAAGCCAACCGGTTTTTTTCTGCTAGCCTGATCTCCATCGGGGTCTCAAAAGTAGCAGAGAAGTCGAAGCTCTAATTACACGGTTTTAATAAAATGCACCACACTCGACACGATCGACTTGCGTTCTTAATAAGCAAACACGAAGACATTCGGCGGTTTTTGTCGACGGTGTAAAAGCCGATTCTTCAATTTGCTCAGGAAAGCAACGCAACGGTCCGGCGATCATTAGAAAGTGAAGCGAGCACGTGCGGTGCGGTGGACGGAATCGCGACGCCCGCAAGCGTCTTAACTGTAAAACGATTTTACAATCTTGCAGCATCTATCGTTGATCCTCGGCCAATGATTTTCAGTGATATGTTACTTGAATGCATCGAGCACAGTTATTTCCGCGATTCGATACCGGCGAACGGTCTACGCTCGGCGTTACGTCAACACTTGATTAAACGCAGTGCTATTTTTCTTGTAGCCCGGGAGGCCGGGGCTAGCTGACTAATTTTTATAAATAGCCAAGTACCACTGGTACTTGGTTGAGCTATTGAATACCAAAAAGTATTGGTTACGGCTGAATGTGAAGTGTCGATTAAAGTGAACGAACGATTATCAACCTTTTTACTGTATTGTCAAATTTTTGTGAATTTTAACAAAGTTTCAATCGGAAGTTTTGGTCCTATTTACCGGACACAAGAAATTCGTAATAACGAATTAATTAATTAATTTTTTCTCATTACTCTGTATTTGAGTACAAAGTTTGCAGTCGCAATTCCACACCAAAACCAAGCCAAATCCATGCCAAATCCATGGGAAGCCTTGCCCTCGCCAAGAGGGCGGGTCGGTCGCACTAACAGCGGACCTAACCTTGCTCTAAGAGTAAATATTCAGCAAAATCGGAGTAAACCTTGCTGTAGGAATGAAAACAGAATATTATAGTACTATACCATGTATAGTCATATTAGTTACACCATGAGGGCTCCACTAAACAATTTGCTATGAATTTACGATCAAAACTTGTCGACAAATACCCATCCATCTGCTTCCGCATTAGGCTCGGTATTTGAGTACGAAGTTTGCAATCGCAATTCCACATCAAATACTAGCCAAATCCATACCAATCCTTGCCCTCGTCAAGAGGGCAGGTCGGTCGCACTAACAGCGGACCTAACCTTGCTCTAAGAGTAAATATTGAGCAAAATCGATGTAAACCTTCCTGTAGGGTGAAAACGGAATGAAATCATTGAAAATACATGAGACTTAAAACCTTTGTAACTAGGTATTAACACTAACCGTACCATGACCGGTCTAACGATCGGTTTCACGCTTTTTATTTTATAATTATTGAAGTTACAAGAATAATTCCATTAGAAATTATTCAATAAATTTCTTCATTCAAGAATATATTGTTGTAAAAACTGCGAGAAATTAAAAAATATATACCGGTACGGTTAGTGTTAAATATCAAAGAAGTAAAAAATGTAAAAGAAAAGATTGGATTTTTGTAAAGATCTAGACCGGATCTCCCCCTAAGAAAAATCCTATTTCCTTTCCACTCCTCTCCACAAATCGTACTTCCGTTTCTATCCGCTCATCGCCTCGATACAGTGTACTTCGACGCGGAATCTGAACCATGCAGGTGTTACAAATTGGCTTTCCACCGAGACGATCTGTGATTGGTGCTTTCGCTTCGACGATTCCGACTTCCCTCCCGATGAAAGGTGGCATTACTCGCGTTTTACGTTGATACGCAACTCGAGAAGCCTGCGGTGCTCATTTTTTGATACGGTTTACGATTAGAGACCGTTGCAACGTGTAAGGGAAATTACCCGCCGATTTGGAAAAATCGTAATAAATGCTTGCGAGTTACGTGAGCTCTATTCTGCCGATTACAATGTGCAGTAATATCCGTGCCACTATGTGCAGTCCGAACGGTTGCTTTATGCAAATTCGCGAAGGAAATCGTGTGTGAAAATACGCATAACTAACACATACACTGCTGTGCAAAAGAAAGAAGCACCCGGCCATATTTAATAGAAAAGCGTAAAAGATCAAGTAAGAACACAGTAAGTTTTGAAAAAGGATTCCGCTGTTTAATTTAATAGTTCTGACAATGAGAATATACGTGCCATTGCGGAGTACACTGTCTAACAGCCAAAAAAACGTTCCGATTCTCACTATGCGATTCTTATAGAGTTTTTCGCGCTGATTCCGAATCTGTCCTTAATTTTTCTCCTAGACGCACCATTCTTGAGAAGTTTGAGTTTCAAAAAAAAGATATATTTTCCAACTTTAAACAAATATTGTGATGTTATTATAAAAGATATTGAATTGTTCTTTACAGCAAAAGATTCTGTAGACTTTCTCGAATCCAGCGATATCCAATATTAATACATTATGATTGTTTAAACATGTTTAAAGACGCGAGAGACATCACTTTTGCACCCATTTTTGAGGATATTTTTCAATTTAACTCAAAAAATAAAGGTCCAGCGGAAAATCGAACTATACCACGCGATAGAGCAGACTTTTATCTTGACAAACCACCCTTCCAAGTTGGCAACGTCGACGTTTTTTTCGAACCAGAAAGCAAAGTATCTTCGCCCGAAGAGTCGCCGCCAGTAGCGCTGACTACCAGAACGGCCGTCCCACGGGATGCGGCGCGCAATGGGACCTTCGATCGAAATCAGAGACAAAATCGAAGAACTTCCAATAGAAATGACATAGAGCGATGAAATTTTTTTTAAATTAAAGTTGAAACTTTGCAGAATATGGGAAAAATAGAGAGATTATGGTACGAACGTTTTTTAACCTTGAAAAAAATTCGTTGAACTTGCACAATTTCAAGAAAATTGTGGTTTTTCCAATACCGCGCGCGGAAAAATTTTTTTTTAACATGCTGTAGATCATTTCCCGTAGATTTTTTCACGCTGATTTCAAATCTGGTCTCAAAATTGATCTATGACTGGATTTTGCAAAAAATCAATTTTTGTAAACAAAAATTATGAAATCATTTCTTTGTTGAAATGAATTGGTAACCCACTAGTTTGAAGGTATAGTGTATTCTCATATATAAAAGACATTAAAAATAATCATAATGATGTATTTGAGTTATTTACGAAGCATGAAGCACTCTCTCTCTCTCTTACTTTACTTCCTCTGTAAATGAAATTATAATTATGGACAATAGATATCTAATTTATATTACATTACATCTACACACAACCTGCAGAAAGTGCGAGTAGCAATGACGAGATGTGAAGTGCTTCATGCTTCGTAAGTAACTCAAAACGTTCAAATACTTCATTATGATTATTTTTAATATCTTTTATACAGGGTGGAAATTATAAAGCGTTACAGCCGAAAATCTCCGAAAATATTGATTGTACGTAAAAATGTTTCAAATGAAAGTTGTTCAATACCGAGGAGAACATCTTGTGGTGGAACTTTTATTTTTCTCGGTGGACACATCACGGTGAGATGAAGGTCAACTTTCTTTTTTTAAATGGAATGATACATTTTTTTATCCACCATCAAATAGTGCGTTTCAAGGTCATTAAAGGTCAAACTTGCAGGGAAATGCAGAAAAGCTGTGATCGCTTTATTTGTACTTTACTTCGTGCCTCCGAACTTTCACACCAAAACGAGGACTGTCATATCAAAACGAGGACTGTCACACCAAAACTTCACTACAAGTTTGACCTTGAATGACCTTGAGTCATAGGTCGTTGAATTCGTCTTGAATTTGATGGTGGATAAAAAAACGTATCATTCCATTTAAAAAAAGAAAGTTGACCTTCATCTCACCTTGGTGTGTCCACCGAGAAAAATAAAAGTTCCACCACATGATGTCCCCCTCGGTATTGAACAACTTTCATTTGAAACATTTTTGTATATAATCAATATTTTCGGAGATTTTCGGCTGTAACGCTTTATAATTTCCACCCTGTATAAAAGACATTAAAAATAATCATAATGAAGTATTTGAACGTTTTGAGTCACTTACGAAGCATGAAGCACTTCACATCTCGTCATTGCTACTCGCACTTTCTGCAGGCTGTGTGTAGCTGTAATGTAATATAAATTAGATATCTATTGTCCATAATTATAATTTCATTTACAGAGGAAGTAAGAGGAGAGAGAGTGCTTCATGCTTCGTAAGTAACTCAAAACGTTCAAATACATCATTATGATTATTTTTAATGTCTTTTATATATAAGAATACATTATACCTTCAAACTAGTGGGTTACCAATTCATTTCAACAAAGAAATGATTTCATAATTTTTGTTTACAAAAATTGATTTTTTGCAAAATCCTGCGATCGTAGACCAATTTTGAGACCAGATTTGAAATCAGCGTGAAAAAATCTACGGGAAATGATCTACAGCATGTTAAAAAAAAATTTTTCCGCGCGTGGTATTGGAAAAACCACAATTTTCTTGAAATTGTGCAAGTTTAACGAATTTTTTCAAAAAACGTTCGTTCATTTCTATTGGAAGTTCTTTGATTTTGTCTCTGATTTCGATCGAAGATCCCACTGCGCGCCGCGTGGGATCCCGTGGAACGGCCGTTCTGGTAGTCAGCGCCACTGGCGGCGACTCTTCGGGCGAAGATATTTTGCTTTCTGGTTCGAAAAAAACGTCAGCGTTGCCAACTTGGAAGGGTGGTTTCTCAAGATAAAAGTCTGCTCTATCGCGTGGTATAGTTCGATTTTCCGCTGGACCCTTATTTTTTGAGTTAAATTGAAAAATATCCTCAAAAATGGGTGCAAAAGTGATGTCTCTCGCGTCTTTAAACATGTTTAAACAATCATAATGTATTAATATTGGATATCGCTGGATTCGGGAAAGTCTACAGAATCTTTTCCTGTAAAGAACAATCCAATATCTTTTATAATAACATCACAATATTTGTTTAAAGTTGTAAAATATGTCTTTTTTTCAAACTCAAACTTCTCAAGAACGGTGCGTCTCGGAGAAAAATTTAAGGGCAGATTCGGAATCAGCGCGAAAATCTCTATTAGAATCGCATAGTGAGAATCGGAACGTGAAAAAAATGTTGAAATTTGTTGGACCATGTTATCTAATACCTTAAATGCAATAAATCGATTATTGTACAATACAATTTCTACATAAAGATACTGTTTGTCATTATATCTTATAATTATACTAGGAGCTTCTTTCTTTTGCACGTAACTGTCGCCACGATTTTTCAGGTAAAAAAATGTTTGTAACCGATATTTCTAACCGATATTTCTAACATTAAAAAGGAAATACATGTCCATGTAGTTCCCGTATATTGAAATTATTGCAGACAACATTTTTACTTTGTACATATAAAAATCTGCAGTCTAGTGTAACTATACAGATGTTCTCTATACTATATAAAATTATTTTCTGAACACTCAGGGAACCTGACAATATGTATAATTTATATTTATGATAGCAGTAGCATAATTATGATTATATATGTATAGTAGAAATTACATTACGAACATGTAAACACGTTTTCTCGATAACTCAATTAAGAGATGTAGGAATAACTGTAATTAGTACATTACGTGATAGAGCAAGTTCATAAAATTCTTCAACAACATCTGGATAATATTACCAAGAGATACTTTATAACTATTATTAACATTACCGGATACTCTTCAAGAATGAAATGTACGTAAAGTTATGTACACGTGTTATCATTACACGTCAACATATTTCAATAGATATTATCACTGTCATAAAACCACTCAGGAACTATTAAATGTGACTTAAATTCTTCACTTCGTTTTATAACATTCGAACACTTTCGGAATCTACGATAAACGCGGGACATCGTATCGTTGGAGGTGATAAATGAAGAGATCTAATAGGATTAATTGCCACGAATTTCATTGGAATTCTGTGGAATAGTATTTCACATTTTTACTCATTCCTGAGCCTTATCTGAAAATCAGTTCTAACGAGCACGCAGATTTTGCATAAAATTGTATAATTAGCACCCATTGAAATCTCCAGAAAAGTACGAAATCTAAATAATATTTTAGAACAACTTTAAAAGATTTGGAAGATCGAAGAATTAGAAACTAAATGGTATTTTACAATATCGACCGAATGTGCGACGTGAAAAAAGAAATTTTGAAAAAGCCGCGGTTCGTCAGGATTTCGGTGAAAATAGTAAACGTTGTTTTTTTATGTGGGTGTGTATTGAAAATTTTAAAAATGCGTTTTGTACATATACAGGGTGTGGCACGGAACTGTCGCACAGTGCGGTACCCTGTGGACAAAAATCTAAAAATTCATTGTCTAATATCCACTGGATTCTATGTCGAAACTATGTTTTAACATCTAAATTATCGTATTTATCAATAGAAAATTCAAATAATTGAGTAGGGAATTAGTTACAAGCGTTTCTTTCTCAAGAAAATGCTATGTCAAGCAGTTTATTGATTTAAAGCGTCACTTACTTTCATGGTATCAGGAAAAAGAATTTTATGACATATGTCCTATGGGATATGGTAGCTTAAAGTACAGCTAATGTGACTGAAATTTCAAAATTTGTAAGTTTCTTATATGCAGTATACTAATAAATAATACAGTTGAAATAATTTTTCTGACCTTTTTCCCCATTAAATAGAGATATTTCAAGAAGGGTTCAAAACATCCTGTAGTTTTTGTTTTTTCGTAATTAATAGACGTTATACTCCAATTTCCCACAAGTTTTTCCTGCTACAAACTGCTACACTCAAAGTTATTCAACGTTAACCCTCGGCGAATGCCACACCCGGTACCGTGCGGAATCCAACGGACACAAACCAAAATAATCATATTTCGATTCTAATCTAATTATCCAATAAAATCATCAGTCGGTAAATAAGGAATGTGTATGTAAAAGTTATTACTCAAGAAAATCGTAATTGAAAGTTTCGATTTACCTATAGGCCTTCTCTCAGAAGAAGCATTAGAAACGACTCATAAAGAGATTAGGAAAACACGATTAAATCATACTCGCAAAACAAGTAGGAAATTTAGTAATGAAGATTTGATGAAAAGGCTTCTATACTCTTATCGGACCCCTTCATATCAAGCTGTAGGAAAACTGCTACAAAACAGAATTAGATTTTTCTGATTCAGAGTTAGGGAACGACAATTCTCATGCGAACTGTGATTAACGTGTTTTTATTAAGATGATTTATTTACTTGTTTTTTATCGATATTTATTTATCTGTTTTCTACACATAATATATGTATTATATGTTTATATTTCATTTTTACATTATGCATAGAATATGCCTCTTATTGTTTCTTTAAAATTTATGTAGTGTAAAAGAATGGAAAATTCTAAAATAATATTCCAAAACTTCGATTAGTACATTTAAAACAATTCCGAACAAAAAAATATAAATTATTACTACGCCATATGAATTTTTTTATTTTTGTCCCAAATTCCTATCAAAGTACTGCACTGTGTGTCGCCACGATTTTTCAGGTGCTTCCGAGAGTCTGACAAAAAATGTTTCCAACGTAAGTTATCACTATTTAGAGTCTAAAGTAAGATCTATGATCAAGTATTTTACTATGATAAAGTAAAAGGTAGATTTATGATCTACCACGCCAGTCAAAATGACTGGTTTTAGAATTTCATTCTGAAATTCCTACTTCACGTTACATTTTTTTTCACAATGATGTGATGATTTTTACAGCGACAAGTAAAGGTGTAATATAATGAATTTTATATTTGTTTTAATATTTATACAGAATCAAAATAATTTTGTATCATGGCTACTTATATCAATACCAGTCATTTTGACTGGTACTTCCCAAAGTGGAAAAGTATCCTATAATCTGTTTCCCGAACCTGAAACCGTTAATTAGATATGTAGATAGATTTGTCGATGTTTTTGTTAGGAAATGCTACCGCACCCTACGTTTTATCTGGCGCCAAAACATAAACATAAACATAGCTGTGAACGTAACATAGACATCGATGCCGTTTTACGCGGTCATTCTGTATACCATAGTGTTTGAGAATTAAAATAAAATTTCGAATTACTACTTATGTTATTTGTTAACTGTACTCTTTATTATGCTATAATAATATTAAAATTACACTGTATGAAATTATATAATTGAGTATTCATTCAAAAAATATATACAGTGACTCCCACTAATATATTCAGACACTCTTAAAAAGACGATAATTTTTTTAATATTGTACTATACGATTTGAACTTTTTTTGGGAAGCTAGAGCAATTAGTTTGCTACAGGACGTGAAAAAATTTTTTCAAAAATTGCAATTGATCGGAATTGTAGAAAAAATACTAAAAGTTGCATTTTACAACATTTTTATGTGGGCCTACATTAAAAATTTAAAAAGTATGGTTTGTAGATTTGTGTCAATGATATGCACTGTGAAAGTTTCATCGAAATCGGTTGATGCGGAAAAAAACGATAGGCATTGAAAGATGTAAGAATCCTTAGATTTACTGCATTTATAGGCCGAAAATCGTGGAGATCTGCAATTTTTACCATCTTTAAATGTTTGTAGCTCATTGCAATGTCGACCGATTTTTACGAAATTTTTAGAATATATTTAATTGACACAGATCTACAAAACGTATTTTTTAAATTTTCAATATAGACCCACATAAAAAAGTTGTAAAATGCAACTTTTAGTATTTTTCCTACAATTTCGATCAATTGCAATATTTCAAGAAAATTTTTTTCACATCCTGTAACAAACTAATTGCTCTAGCTTCCCAAAAATGTTCAAGTCGTATAGTACAATATTAAAAAAGTTATCGTTTTTTTAAGAGTGTCCGAATATTAGTGGGAGTCACTGTACATATGTATATAACTAAGCATTTATTCTAAAGACCAGTCATTTTGACTGGTTTCGGTAGAAATACATAGGTATATTTTAATTTGGCGGTAAATCTAATGTTAATCGATATTTAGTCGGCTACATATTGACATATAGAAAATTACAGAAACCATTTTTAGTTAAATTCTGTAAATGTTCTTCCTGTTTTGCATGATGTTTACTGATTCTTGTTATGAATGTATAAAATCCGCAGTTCAAATAATAGCGTAATTAATCGTAAAAATTGTAATTTTTGGTCTTCAAGAAAAATTTACAATAAACAACATCTGTTGATCAAGCCTAAATTTCTGAAGTCAAGATCATCCGAAGGTCATAGTGTAGTACGTCATTGAATTCGTTTTTCAATCAATAATAACCCTACAAAGTCGAACATACAGGGTGTCATTTAATGTCAGGTACGTCAAACGTAAAGTCAGTGACCTAAATTGCAACAAACTGGAGTGAAATAGAAAATGATGTTCTTTCTTAACATGTTTGATTGAAGATAATATAAAAATATGTTTAAATTCTCCTAATGTTGTTACTGTTTTAAATTACACTTGTTCATTTTTGTCATAAATGCATAAAATCCGCTGTCTATTAACAATTAGCACTCGAGTGGTGACTCAGAGTCATCACTAAATATTGCTGTATCATTATTCAAAATATTGTTTACATTATTAAATTTGGGATCAAACCAACTACTAAACATTTAAATATTGTATGAGGTATTATGCCCATTTCATATCCATAAAATGAAAAAAATCATATACAGTGTGTTTCGTTCACCTAAGAACAGAAATATCTCGTGACGTACTGAAGTTACGAAAAAAATTTGTTTACAAAAATTGTTCGGTATGAAGGGAAGAATCATATGGTGTAATTTTTTCGGGCCTGTAATGGGGGGAGGGGGGGATTTCAAAGTCAAAATAAGTTTTTTAAATGGAACCATATATTTTTTTAGTCATACCACGATAGCATTTTTCGAGACGAATTCAACGATATATCACATTATGTTATTTACTGTTACAAAACATTAGAAATTACAGGGTGTTTCACGCAAATTGTTTCAGGCCATAACTCCGTTATTAATGCTTTTACGAAAAAATATCAAAAAAGAAAGATAAATGGTTCGAAGAGGGCTACATTCGTAGGCCCTCAGATTTTTTTTAGGTGCAACTGTGCATGTATAATTAACAATTGCATCATTTCTTTAAATAGAAATGCAGATTTTTGTTGCACTATTCGATTCCTCTGTTCATTCTACGTAAAAAATTATTAGGGTACCATGACAAAGAAATTATGTGTTCTCGAAATATTTTCAGAACCTATCTTTTGCCATGGTACCCTAATAATTTTTTACGTAAGAAATTATGGAATTGTTAATTGCACATGCACAGTTGCACATAAAAAAAATCTAAGGACCTACGAATGTAGCGCTCTTCGAACCATTTATCTTTCTCTTTTGATATTTTTTCATAAAAGCATTAATAACGGAGTTATGGCCTGAAACAATTTGCGTGAAACACCCTGTAATTTCTAATGTCTTGTAACAGTAAATAACATAATGTAATATATCGTTGAATTCGTCTCGAAAAATGCTATCGTGGTTGACCAAAAAATATATGGTTCCATTTAAAAAACTTATTTTGACTTTGAAATTCCCCCTCCCCCCCATTCCAGGCCCGAAAAATTATACCATATGATTCTTCCCTTCATACCGAACAATTTTTCTAAACAAATTTTTTTCCGTTCTTAGATAAACGAAACACCTTGTAGAATTATTGTAGGTCGGAAGAAATGTTTAATGTTTCGAGTTAAAATAGCTCCGAATGCAAAGGGTTAATAACATAAAAATAGTGAGTCGCGTTAGGCAGGACACTGTGTATAGAGTCGCAGGTACACGGCGAATGCATTCAGACTCCGGGCAAAATGTTCACTTTTCCCTCGTGTCACCCTAGGGCGTATGATGATACGTTACAAGCTGCAATCGACCTCGTGAACTTAAGCGTTACGCTCGTACACATGCCTGTTTATTGCCGATGCCGACAGCATCGCAACCCGGTTGATATTAATTGGAACCGGTTGTACCGCGCACGGATTATGCTCGATTGAACATCTAGCGGTGAATTGGAGCAAGGATTTCAAAGGTACTCGCATACATGTGTCCGTTCGTTTCATTCCAGCCAATTCCCGGATTATGGGTAAGTTACCGGTCACGCAATGAGTCACCAAAGTATTCGAAACGCTTCCAAACGGAACGTTTCACGTTTGAAAACACTGTCGTTCAAAAGCAGCCACACTTATAGCGGCCGACGAAAGATCAAGGCTTTCTCGATCGTTTTATAGCACCACAATAAGAGCCTTTTCACACGTACACGCGCGATTCGCGTGTAGCGAACGTATCACTATATTCATTCTACACGAAATGTACAGGATCGTCCAGATAAATTCGGAGAAGTCATTCGATATACATAGTTGCAAATAGCCTTAATGAAGTAAAGTAGCGCCATCTGTGGACACATTTATGTTGAAAACTCTCGATACCTTAATCGAGCGATTTAGTGGATTTTGAGCAGCCGATTCTCACTGAAGAGGCCCATTCACAATCAAGCATATTGTGCAACAATTATTGTGCAGCATGATGTCCATTCAAATCCATATTGTATTAATTAGTCAATCACTATAATTCACGATCAATCATGTTGCGCAATAGGCATTGTTGCGCAATATGCTTGATCGTGAATGAAGGATGTCGATCCCGTCTCGAGCGAGAGTGTGGTGGCACACCCACACACCGCGTTTTGATTTCTCGCTAATGCAAAGTGGGGGCTTCTCCGTAGTCACAATCGCTAGATAAAAGATCAATCTAGCGCGGAAGTATCCCAAGTTGGCCTACTTTTGCGTTATCGAGGCGTTATTCGCATTTTTCGGCAGCATGAAGCGGAGCAGCGAGTTTGCGAGTTGCAATATGGCGATGCTATGACAGCGGCAGCACTGTCGCGACATGTCGTAGCGCTACGATACACAGTGGTCCGGATTGGAAAATCGTGACCCATTTGGCCAAAAATCAGCTTTTTGATATCGACCAATGAAATTGCCTTTCTTCTTCTACGAACCTTGGCGATTCCATTTAATATTTTGATTCGACGTTTATTTCTCGATAAAAAGCATTCTTCGACGGTGAGAAATCATACCTTAAATTAATAATTACTGTATAGAATAGATTAATAAAGTAGAGCTGGAAAAATGATGAAAAATTCTTATGATTGTCTTTAATTGATAGTGGATATCTTTCAAGTTCAGCGGAGTTCAGCCTTCTATCATATCGGAAAATTTTCGGCATTCCCCCCACCCTCCTACAACATTCCACAAAAATTTTTTCCCCCGTTTTCCCGCGAGTATAAATTATTATTGTTTGAATGTATCGACGCTACATCGATTCCGAGCGCGAGATGGATAAAACTCCGCCAGGAACGAAACGAACGAACCAGGAACGAGTGCCTTCAGCTCGTTAGGAAATTGTTTAGGTTACAGGCACTTCATATGTTTATACTATGGTACAGATAAGCAGTTTTCGACTCTCTGTTCGCATTTGGACGTCTCAGAATCATTCGAGCCTTCATAGCGAGATATTCACAGCATTTTTACGTTCCGGACATTCAAAAAAGTTCTTGTTAAGTTTATGTATCATTTTGTTTGTTTACAGTTATATTAGGTTATAATTACAACATTAACAATAACATTAATGATATAATTTTTCTTTAACCTATCCATAGCCTGACATTTCCACATTATCCATTTCAAGTTTCATGCCTATATATCTTTTAAGATTTAAAAGTTACACGAACATGGTTGACGATTTTCCAATTAAAAAATTGTAATTATTACAAATTATTATAAAAAATATCTTTGACACGCTTGTGATGCGTTTTTGCCACTTCGGTAATTTTAGTATGTGTTGATTGCAACAAAATTTCTCGAATTTATATTTTACGTATTCCATAAAACACGTTACATGTATGAAACATAAATATAAAAAATACATACTAAAGTAAAAAATAGTTTGTAAGAATATAATAGAAAAATTTTTTTTTAATTAAAAAACCGATGAAAATTAATAAAAAATTATTCTTTAACAAATGCAAAAAATATTTAATTACCTATAATTACAAATGACTATATTTTAAATATTTTTAGTGAAAATTTCATTGCAATATCTCTATTGGTTCAAAAGTTATAACCAAATGGGTCACGATTTTCCAATTCGGACCACTGTGCGACAGCGGCAGCACTTTAACCCTTTAAGGGTTAAAGTACAGTTATAAAAATGTGTTCTATTACACGGCCGGGAATAACCGAAGAATAGTGAGTCTCGTTACACGGGACACCCTGTAGAGTATGTTGATTCAGTCGACGCGATGCGATGGTGGCATCGAGCCGCAGTGAACCGCGCGTTAAGTTATCGTATTACGGAACGAGAATCGCCAGAAGCATTTCGAATTTAATTTGATGCTTGTCCGTTCCCTCTGTTGTCTGACCGTCCACCTAGCCGACGTATGTGTTTCACTTTTCACGATGAGAACCCAGTAACATTTTAGTTTCGGAGCCATCACTCGCGAATACATGCTTCTTGACGTCAAACACGGAACGGAAGGTTTATTAATTTGCTGAAGTTGTTGGCAGGCATTCGAAGGGAAAGTAAAACCTCTTCATTCCGAGCGAAACATGCACGATGTGTTTAGACACACCCATTCCAAGCGATTTTCATGTAGCCACGATTGCTCCGTTTTCCAGCAACACGGAACGATTTCCGTGATTTTCGGTTTTATAATGTATAATTTACTATCGAACGAGAAGTACGATCAGTGTTAATCTTTCTCACAATTTGTAATACTGGCGTGTGGACGTTGATTTCTGATTTGAACGATCAACATCCATTAAATCGAGATTTTGAAATGCGTTTAATACTGAACACCGGAGTCCGATACGCCTGGGAAACGATTTGAGTAACGCTCTACATGATTTTGAAAAACGATTACTTCTCACAAAGTGTATTTACGTTGTACAGATAGGAAGAAGTAGGGTAAATGTATTTTTTCACAATTAGATCGAAATACGTAAAAATAAATATTTTGATCTGAATAAATTTTTTGAAATTGTTTGAAAAAATGGCAATTGTAGGCCGAAAATCATGAAAAATTTTAATTTCTATCACTCTTGATCGTTTATAATTCGTAAACCAATTAACCAATTTCAATGAAATTTTCAGAACGTATATAATTCATACGAGTTTACAAAACACATCTTCGAAATTTTCGTTATTGGCCCAGCTAAAAAAGTTGTAAAAATCAATTTTTGCTATTGTTTTTCACGATTTTGACCAAATGCATTTTTTCAACATATTTTTATTAGACGTCATTAACTAAACTACTTCTTCTAGCCTTACAGAGACATTGAGGTCGTGTGGTCCATTCATAAAAAAGTTATTCTGATCAATTATGTGCGTAACTGTATAGCGGATAGATTTGGCATGGACTTGATATGGATTTGCGGCAGCAAACTTTGCATTCGATATTATACTACGGTGTTAAAATTGATAAAAGGTTTACTCAATTAAAATGTAACAAACAAAAAAATTATTTCATGTTTTATTTAAATTAATGCCTAGATACGTAGTTTATTTCCGTACGTTCATATATTTCGTATTCTAACCCGCAGTAATGGGTACGCAGTAATTGGTACATGGCTCTTTTTGGCCGCAGTAATACGTTCAAAATTTTATCGATTTTATTTTTTTATATGTTTTTATGTTGTATTAGGTTTCGAGAGCCACCAATTTTTGTGTTTGTATTCAGAACACATCATTCTTCCACAAAATGCTTACACATATAATTATTTCATGGTAAATTCGTAGTAATATTATATTAAAATAAATAAGTACGATCGAAGCATGAAATACCGCAGCAATCGGTACAGTTATACGACTTCAATTTAGTTTACAATTGACAGTCTGGGGTTTTTCGATTTTTTCAAAATTAAAAAAACCAAAATGACAGATACAATATGGTGGGTCTGTAATTCAAAAAATTATTGTATTCTCTTGGAAATTTGTACTCCCATAATTCTCGCGCCGTTGAAAATGAATCTGATGTCAAAGTGACAAAAACAAAATGGCAGTTCCAATATGGCGGACGGGTATGTGAAAAAAATTATTTGACCTCACAAAAATTGGTATAGAATATTTTAGTAACTCCGATTACGCATCTGAACTTAAAATTTCAAAAAACAAAATAGTTGATCTGTAAAAATGTTTATTTCTTAAAAACAATAAATAAAGATTCTTTGAAGTGTTCAAAACATGTATAAGAAAATTCTACAAGTGATACCATACAATGCTTATCTAACAAATTTTGTTATATCTTCCAAATTTCTCGAGAAAATGCGTTTGTAACTAATACCGAGACTACCCCCTGCGTCACAAAAACCGATCGCATGACCAAAGTGTCTAGGTGCAGCTACTTTTTCCAAATAAATAAAATAAAGGTATCAACTACAAGTCTGGACAAGAATTTTTGGAGAATATTGAGGAATATACAACTTTTAATATGCATCTTTAAAATTTATCTTTGTTTTTGTACACTATAAACACTGGTTAATATAAATCCAATATTATTATTATGCATTGTACTTACTTCCAGGAATTTCAGGATCAGCATCCATCGTACACAGAGAAAGGAAATTCACTTTTCTCGAAATTGTAAGCTTCACACTTTGCTTTTTGGCACTGTAATTCATTGCACGAAAACTGCGCGATGAATGAACGATATTTGTACCCCCACCATTTTACAGATATACTTGGTAAAACCTTCTAACCTGTGTTTCTCATAAAGTTATTAGGCTACATTCCTTTTTGGGTAAACTTTACTTTACCGGACTCAAAATTTGTGCCTTTCACCTATAAATTATTATATATTTGATATGTAATTCAGTAGATTTGTACCCGGGGACCCTGCAGATCGAAGTTTCGATCCTGTAGGATGGTTCAGAAGTTATACTTGCTTAAAGTTGAGCTATCTGCACTGTTTTGGACAGGTAAGGGCGCCGCCATATTGGTTTATAGTGACGATCGCGCACCGCTTACCGAGCAGAACCGCTAGATGGCAGCAAGGACACACAGTAATATCGCTAACATAGAGAAAATATCTCAGAAAATGTTTGAGAAGAAATATCGAGGGAAATATTTACAGAAACCTAACCCAAATCTAACCCAGACCAGTTACAACGCAACATCATGGCCATGTCTTCCAAAATTCAAACAACAATCGCAATACCCGCTCTATATTGTCTGCATTAAGCGGCGCGCGATCGTCACTACAAACCAATATGGCGGCGCCCTCACCTGTCAAAAACACTGAAATATGCTCAACTTTAAGCAAGCATAACTCCTGAACCATTGATCCTATAGGATCGAAACTTTGATTTGATTCTGCAGATTCTCCGAGTACAATAAAAATACATAATAATTTATAGGAGAAAGTCAAAAATCTTGAGTCCGGTAAAGTAAGGTTTACCCCTTACCTGTGTTTTCCATAAAGTCATTAGAGTAAATTCTCTTTTGGTTCTATCTCACTTTGGTATCTCACAGATTACGTTCAATTCATGTTTAATTGTTTTTGTGAATTGATAAATGTTTAACGGTAATTATCAATACACTTACAAAATACACGAAATTTTACATTTGTTTTTCTGCGGTAAAAACGTCGAAGAAAAGCAGTTTTTTTTCTTCTTTACCGCGGCCCACCAAAAAATCTGAAAAGATTAATGGACAATATTTATGTCTATACACTGACACTGTAAAAATATACATACAGTATTTTATCCATAAATGTCCCATATCTATCCCCACTACTGCGGGGTATACCCCCTTGAGGGGCCGTGAAACTCGAGAGGCCTCGGTCGCCGAGAAGTATGATATCATGCGGCTCGAGTATATCGGTGAGATCACACTAATCCGAATTTCTAACTTCTTTATTTTTCATTATTTTTTTATGGGACTTCGAAAAACGTATTCGTGGCATTTTTCTAATGCAAAATCATACCAAATATGATATAATTCCGATGATATTTACTTGTAATAGGCGATTAAAGTAAATATCATTTACAAGTGAATATCATTTACAAATAAATATCATCGGAATTATATCATATTTGGTATGATTTTGCATTAGAAAAAAGCCACGAATACGTTTTTCGAAGTCCCATAAAAAAATAATGAAAAATAAAGAAGTTAGAAATTCAGATTAGTTATGTTTACACTTCTCGGCGACCGAGCTTCTCGAGCTCGGCTGTCCTTATCTACGTTCGGCAAAAGTCAAAGAATACTATCCCTGGCGCATAAATTCGGCAGACCCGTGCTGGGGACTTATATCGATAAAACACTGTATATGATCTCGCTCTTAAACGTCAGTGCGAAATCTGCATTTTTCCGATCTTTCTCGAGGTCCTTAATTTTTTACATCCAGGATTTTCAACTTAACAATCCGAACTAATTGCAATACCTACTTAAAATTAGAAATTATTCTCATAATTTGAAACATGTTGAACCCTGTTACGAAAATGAATGATCATGCTGTAAATCTGATAGAAGAGCTACACGTCACGAACGTTCCTGTTTGATTAATACACAGCTGATCTTTATGCAAAATAAAAATTTTCTACTTGAATTGCAACAAACTCATTTTCTCTCTTAATATGTTTAATAAGTCAAAAATAATATAAGAATATTCTTAGATTCTTCTAATATTTTTACTGTTTTAAATTACAGCTACTCATTTCTGTCACAAATGCATAAAATCCGCAGTTCAATGATTAAGCTCTGTAAGATGAAACATTGTTTGTAAATTGATAAATAAGAGTCGGGCAATGTGTGAAAACCATGATTAATTCGAAAAGAAACTTAAACCAACAAGCAATCGAAGTGCGAGGAAATTAATTTTCAATAATAGGCGTCACCGGTATTTAGCGTGTACATATTACATCGAACGGGCCGTAATAATTTCCCAGTCAATAAATCTATCGACGATTCCCGCTATTTCTCTTTTTTTGAGGGGGATTACTTAGATATGCACCGGACAAGGAAATTTGTGCTCGTTTCTATGTATTTTACTGCCGTATCCTTCTCCATCGATCGCAACCGGACGGGAAAATATGCGACTTGACAGCCTCGTCGTAATAAATGGCCTGCCACACTAATGCTGTCATTCCTTGCGACAACTTATCATTACCATTTATTATCAGCGCTAAGTGGCTATTGCGGATCTATCGAACGAGAAACGAAACGATCTGTGCAACAGAAACTTCGTCGATCTCACGAAAATTCGGGATGATAGATTAGTGGGTATCATTCAGATCAGCTGCTTGAAATACTATTTCAAATAGTAAATAACCCCATTTATGTTAAAGTATGCGTACAACTTTAAAAATACAATATTTCATTTGACTTTATTAGGCAGTGATTTTTGAAAATAGTATTGTATTTGTATTTTGTCTTTACTTTAAATTTCTATCTTAAATATTATTGCTGAAGATAATGGTTCGAATTCAATCAGAACTGGGTAAAATAGTATTTTAAATAGTAAATAGTAAATAATCCTGTTTATTTTAAAGTATGCGTACACCTTTGAAAATAAAATATTTTATTTGATGCAGTGATTTTTGAAAATAGTAAATATAATACTGAGAATATTTGTACTTTGGCTTTACTTTCAATTTCAATTTTAAATATTATTGCTGAAAATGAGGATTCGAATTCAATCAGAATATTTGTATGTTGTCTTTATTTTCAATTTCGATTTTAAATATTATTGCTGAAAATAATGGTTCGAATTCACTCAGAACTGGGTAAAACTCTATTTTCAATAGTAAAGAGTAAATAATCCTAATTATTGTTAAATATGCGTTCCGACTTTGAAAATAAAATATTTTATTTGACGCAGTGATTTTTGAAAATAGTATTTTATTTTAAGAATATCGAGAATATTTGTATTTTGTCTTTACTTTCAACTTCAATTTGAAATATTTTTACTGAAAAAAAGGATCTTTGTGACGAATAGAATACGATGCAATAAGAAAATGCTCTAGACCTTTTGACCTTGAAATTCAAAGCCAAAGTTTATTTTGTGTGATCTTTTTTGCTCACATTGTTCCTTTCGCACTTTTTATCCCTGTGGCGAGTAGAATACGATGCAATAAAAAAATGTTTGACCTTTTGACCTTGGAATTCGAGATCAAAGTTAATTTTGTGTCACCTTTTGTTACATCAATTTCCACCAATGGTACTTAACACAAATGATTCCGAATTCTCCGTGTTACAGTTTCCTTTCTACAGCACATCGTGATCTTGAAACGTCTGAAAATGCGACACACGTATAAGAAAGAGAATTAATGTCGATCTCACCGCGGTCCTTGGGGTCCGATTGTTGATCAAGCACAAGATTCAAGGTGCGCAACGTTATTTTTCAAAACATTATTGCTGAAAATAAGGGTTCGAATTAAATCAGAACTGCATAAAATGGTATTTTAAATAGTAAATAGTAAATATTTATTTTAAAGTATGCGTACAACTTTGAAAATAAAATATTTTTTTTGACGCAGTGGTTTTTTGAAAATAGTATTTTATTTTAGGAATATTGAGAATATTTGTATTTTGTCTTTACTTTCAATTTCAATTTGAAATATTATTGCTGAAAATAAGGGTGCGAAAGTTAACTTTGCGTCATCTTTCTTGCTTACACGGTTTCTTTCCCAATTTTTATCTTTGTAGCGAGTAGAATAAGATGCAATAAAAAAGATTGTCGACCTTCTGACCTTGAAATTCAAAGTCAAAATAAATTTTGCGGCATCCTTCTTACTTACATGATTTCGTTCGCACTGTTTATCCTTGTAGCGAGTAGAATGCGAAGCAATAGAAGAAATTGTTGACCTTTTGATCTCGAAATTCAAAGTCAAAGTTAATTTTGTGGCACTTTCCTTGCTTCACATGATTTCCTTTGCACTTTCTATCCCTACGACGAGTAGAGTACGATGTAATAAAGAAACGATTGACCTTTTGACCTTGAAATTCAAAGCCGAAGTTAATTTAGTGGGACCTTTTTTACTTATATGGTTCCTTCCGCACTTTTTATTCCTGTGGCAAGTAGAATACGATGCAATAATAAAATATTTGACCTTGTAATCTTGAAATTCGAGATCAAAGTTAATTTTGCGGCACCTTTTGTTACATGAATTTCCACCAATGGTGATTAAGGCGGTAGACTCGTTTCCAGGATTGCAAGGGTGCAAGATTTGCGTCCTCATTTCTCGATAATACAAAAATGAGGTTTTTCAGTAGTCAAAAACGCTAGATAAAAGATCGATCTAAGGCGCTATCGCCCTCAAAAGTCCTATTTCTTCGTTTACGAGGCGTAATTTGTATTATTCGGCAGCATGTAGCTATGAAAATAGCTAGATCAATCTTTTATCTAGCGTTTTAGTCTACTTAAGAACCCCATTTTTGTATTATCGAGAAATGAGAACGCGAATACCAAACCCTTGCAATCCTGAAAAAAGGAGTCTACTCCCTTAACTCGTGTTACAGTTTCCTTTTTAAATGAATTCTCCTTGTTACAGTTTCCTTTTTAAAATTCGACACACGTATAAGAAAGAGAATTAATGTCGAACCCACCGTGGTCTCCGGGGTCCGATTGTTGATCAAGCACAACAGTCAAGGTGCGCCACGTTATTTTTAGAGGTGGCGACCGTTTCGCAACGCGAGCCCTGTTTCGGCAGCCGAAATTTCGCCGTAACAATGGGATCAAATTATAATCGCTAATCTCGAGAGTTTCGCGGCTGTCACCTCGACCACGCTCGCGATAATAATGTAACAGCCACACGTGTATTTAGATACGGATCTGTTATGCATATGTACGCGCCGTTAACGCGTATTCATTAGTAGAGGAACGAAAGCAGACTGCCATTCAGAGCTCTCTATATTCATTCATGAAGCAACGGTTCGGTAAGCAGATATCGTTGCGGGTAATTGGACAGACGATACGCGGAAGTCTTCTCAATTATAGCTGCCATTGCCTTTAAATTTGTCGAGGAATATACGACCGCCGACGAACAAACAAAATTGAATCTATGTGCTGGAAGTCGTTGGATCGCACGTTTCACGGGCTAGTTGCCGTTCAAGCAGGGCTAGAAAGAATTCCAGAACTTTTTAACCAGCTAGGAACGACGTCTGTGCATCACATTGACTTTTAACCAACTTTTTTTAGTCAACAGACTTTTACCCTTTCAGAATTTATTATGAGACCGAATTGTTAATACACTTTTATTCGTTACTGCTTACCTTGTGGAATTTTAAAATAGCTATTGACAATCTGGAAAAGTTGAATTAAGGTAGTACAGCACCATAAATGTTTCATATTATTGGTAAAATTAAAGATTTTTTAAAAATTAAAAATAAAGTGAAGATACCTTTTTAACACTCAACCTACCGCCGCCGGTCAAATGACTGGTTTTAGATTTTTTATTTTACTATTATTGAAATTCTAAAGATGTTCCCACATGGGAATTGATCGAATACATTTTTTTGTTCCAATATATATTATAATAAAAATCGCACAAAATATAAATAAATTTAATCTTGTTATTTTTATAATACAATACACATCAGTCACTTTTGATGGTCGATAGTTTAATGTTAATATTTAGCAACATCTTCGCTTCACTTTCATATTCTATTATTATTTAAATTATAGAACGCCGTTATTCAATATTGCCTATTATCAGCCAAACCTGCTTCAAGCAAGTTTTGATGAAAATGTTTGTAATCGTACTTTGCTATGAATTCATCACCAAAAGTTGTCGACAAATCCCGAGCCTGATCGCCGATGCGGAAACAGATCGCCCGGTATTTGATTGAAAGTTTGCAGTCACAATTCCATGCCAAATCCACGCCAAATCCATGCCAAACCTTGCTCTCCTGAAGAGGGCAGGTCGGTCGCGTTAAGAGCGTACCTAACCTTGCTCTAAATATCGGGCAAAATCGAAGTAAACGTTGCTGCAGGAGGGAAACCGAATTTTATTTAAATTTCTAAAGCATATTACTTTAAGTTTCATGTATTTCCAATAATTCAAATATTTACAAATCTTAAAATAATGACTAGACTGTGGATCTTTATGCATTTATATAGCAAAATTGAGTAAATGAAACTCAAAATTGCAGGAAAATTTTTAAAATTGGAGATGTCAATATATGATTTCTCCTGGGAAGAAATAACATTCAATTTAGTTTCTATTCCTCGCAATCGATGCAGACAATTTTTATTTTGCATAAAGATCCACAGTCTAATAATGACAATAACAATTTTGCCCGAACTAGTAAACACAATACATATTACGAAAAGTTAAATTTATTTCTATTATTTCTGCCCTTGTACGACCCTGAAAACCATGGTATACTACATAGTTAAACTCATCTTAATGCCCTCTTGCATATGACATAAAAAAATATGTAGCATTGCATTTTAAAACAGATGAAAATCACCTTTATTTCGAGACAAATATTAAAAATAAAAAAATTGGGATACGCTATCCTATTGCCAGTAAAATCTACTACAAGCTCCCCCTCTTCGGTTTTTCCTAATGTTTACAAAAGACGCTGGTACAAATTATCGTGAACCACCTGTATACAGACGTTGGCCACTCCCGATGTAAAGTGTCCCTAACTTTGTTCTAATAGCATATAGTTTCAGTGATTTGAGAGAAGTATGCTAAATATTTGATTGCACGATAAGCTAATATTTGAGATATTATAACTAATATTAGCATAATTCCCGTTGACAAATCAACGGCTGGCTTATTTCTGGAGGTATGCCACTAATTTAATTTTAGCAATTATTCCTGAAGGATTTCCGGGATCATAAAATATTCGTGGACCCTTTTGGGCTAACCGCTGCCTGTGTACCAAATTTCAGTTTCTTATGTCTTCTGTGTTTCGAGATTTTTTTACCATTCCAGAAGACAGAGAAATAATCATTTAATTTCAGCAATCAATCCCGAAGTATTTCCAGGATAAAAACATATTCGTGCACCCCTTTAGCCTAACGGCTGTCTATGTACCAAATTTCAGTTTCTACTATGTCTTCTGTGTTTTGAGATATTTTTACCTTTACAGAGGACAGAAGAACTGGCAATTACCATACATTACATAATTATCTAATTATCTAATATAATTGCCAGTTCATAATCGGTAAGTATAAAGTGCTTTTGCTGCGGTTCACACATACGAGTAACGCTTAGATAGTAGACGCCGTTCGAGTGATTTCAATGCGCAGCTAAGGGGGGACCGGCGACTTCAATGCGCGGCAGGTGTAACGTCTGGCGATTTCAATGCGAAGTAGATATATCGCGGTGATTTGTACGCACGATAAGATCATTACCGGATGAGTATAACATAAATGGAGCTGACAAAGGCGAAAATTGTCATTCTGCGTTCGTGCTTTCAATGCGACCGAGCTTTCTCGATTGTAATCGATCATCCACCACATATACATTTATCTTTAACCTACGTCTCTATCAGACGATCGAAGTAATCTCTACCCCGTTCACCGAACAAGACAAATTTTCGATTATTCATGCATTATCCTTTCCATTACTTTCTATTTCATTAGATATAGACATTTCTTTTTGCAATCCACGCAATTAATGAAATGTAACTTTAATAAATGCTACACAAGGTGTCTCACTTAATGGTAAATTGTAAAATCGTTCTTCCCGATTATCTTCTAAACTATTTATCGTATCGAAAAATGTGTTAGACAAAACCTGTACATCTGCACATTCCGCGTCTTTTATGTCCTATCGCTTTTCCTCGTAACACAAACGGTTTCCGAGAAAATTGAGGAAATGATAATGGTAAATTGTAAAATCGTTTTTCTAGAATGTCTTCTAGACTATTCATCGAATCGAAAAATGTGTTAGACGAAACCTGTACATCTGCACATTCCGCGTCTTTTATGTTCTATCGCTTTTCCTCGTAACACAAACGGTTTCCGAGAAAATTGAGAAAACGATAATGGTAAATTGTAAAATCGTTTTTCTCGAATGTCTTCTAAACTATTTATCGAATCGAAAAATGTGTTAGACGAAACCTGTACATCTGCAAATTCCGCGTCTTTTATGTCCTATTGCTTTTCCTCGTAACATAAACGGTTTCCGAGAAAATTGAGAAAATGATAATGGTAAATTGTAAAATTGTTTTTCTCGAATGTCTTCTAAACTATTTATCGAATCGAAAAATGTGTTACACGAAACCTGTACATCTGCACATTCCGCGTCTTTTATGTCCTATCGTTTTTCCTCGTAACACAAACGGTTTTCAAGAAAATTGAGAAAATGTTAAGCCTTTGCCATACTTTGACGAGTCAGACTCGTGATGGAGGTTTTAACAAAGTCTAACAAATATGAATGTTACGCGTTTCATTTTAGATGAAATAAAATTCTATTCGTTTGTAATCAATAATTAAGCGTTCAAATAAATGTAGCCATACCAAAAATATACATTTCTTTTCCCTTCTACGACGAAGTAAACAATTTTTACTTGCAACTTGGGTGTGAATGATCGATCTTTATTTTTAAATAAGTACATATATTTTCGTGTTGCATCGCGTGCCTCATGAAAAGATACATTCAAATATGTACTGCGACATGTCCTTCAACTGACCTTGAACTCCGAAGATGAAGATCAAACTTTTTCGATTGCAAGGAGAACGCAGGCTCTGCGAGAGGTGCTAACACCTGTAAATCTGTAGAAAGCATAAAGATACAGTAAACGAAAAAGGAAATCATTGGAACTTTCATAATTAGACAGCAGATCCTTATGCAAAATAAAATATTTATACATCATTTGCGAAATTAAGCTAAATAAAGATTTATTCTTTGTGGAAATAATTTTTTAATTGATTGAGGATAACATCTCCGTATTTGTACATTCCTTAAATGTTTTTATTGCTTTAAGATTCACCTTTTAATTTTTGTCATAAATGCATAAAATCCGCTGTCTATTCATAATCAATACATATATTTTATGCTAAGATATTTTCTGTGCTAAGTCGTCCAGTGTTTATAACAAAGTCATACGAGTGCTGGCACAAAGTCATAGAAAACTACTGGGCTGCTCTTTACTTTATCGGACTCAAAATTTGTGTCTTTCTCAGTTATTACGTATTTGATATGTAATCCAGTAGATTTGTACCCGGGTATCCTGCAGATCGAAGTTTCGATCCTGTAGGATCAATGGTTCAGCAGTTATGGTCGCTTAAAGTTGACCAATTTGCAGTATTTTTGACAGGTAAGCGCGCCGCCATATTGATTTGTAGTGACGATTGCGCATCGCTTACCGAGCAGAACCGCTAGATGGCAGCACGGGCACGCGTTAAGGGGAAAGGGTACCCGACTGAAGGTAACTAGAATCCACTGGAATCTAGCTAGATTTTGGGTCGAAACGTGGGTTGTGGGCCGCGACTTTTTATCCTTATACGAGCATATTTTGAGCTGTACAAAGGTTCATTTGATAGAGGAAGGTTCAGCGCAGATCGCGCTGGTCATGAGAGAACGAGATTATGTTTATACCTAATAATATGAGTGTCCAAAGTAGAGCGAAAATTCTCGATTTGTGTAAATAAAAATCTAGTTAGATTCTAGTTCCTTCATCAGAAAAGTCACGTAGGTATCCTTCCACCTTAATGCTGATAATATAGAGCAGGTATTGCGATTGTTGTTTGAATTTTGGAAGACATGGCCACGATGTTGCGTTTTAACTGGTCTGGGTTAGGTCTGGGTTAGGTTTTTTAAATATTTTCCACGATATTTCTTCTCAAACATTTTCTGTAATATTTTCTCTATGTTAGCGATATTACTGTGTGTCAGTGCTGCCATCTAGCGGTTCTGCTCGGTAAGCGGCGCGCGATCGTCACTACAAACCAATATGGCGGCGTCTTTACCTGACCAAAAACACTGAAAAATACTCAACTTTAAGCAAGCATAACTCCTGAACCATTGATCCTACAGGATCGAAACTTCGATCTGCAGGGCCCCCGGGTACAAATCTATTGGATTATTAAACTTAGATTAGTACTGGATTGAAAGGCACAAATTTTGAGTCCGGTAAAATAAAGTTCACCCAACTACTGCCATAGAAAACACCTGTAATGAAGAGCAAATTAAAGATAAACCAAAAATCGTATCAAGACTTTTGTCATGACCTAATAGTTTCTTCCTCCTGAATTTGCCAGCGCAGATTTTCCCGGTCGCTGGCTCTCCAGTGAACAGTGAACAGGTGAAAAGAGTATACTACAATATATTACATACGCTGTACTCTAAAAATAAATTGCCAAACTAATGGTCCGAGTGTTTCATTGGGCTGGCAAAGGTCAACGACAGGCGGAATCCCAGAATCGCGAACAATGGAGCAGCGCCGCCGCGCCGGTGTGCGTCTTATTGTTAGTCTGTTCTGATAGCGGAGATGGAGAGAACAATGTTTCATACGGTATGGCGCGGCGGCTAATTAAACGTAAGCACGCTGGTCGGTCGCTTAACACGCGGATTCGAGGCGTAATATACGGGACGCTCCTAGAGGATCGTAAAGACCTCTGTCCAGCCTCCTAGAGCACACTCATCCGGGTTAATTGTTCCGTGCCATTAAGATCCGTGTTTTATTGAACGCAGCCGCGGAGAGATCATGGGAAAGGGTACCGAAGGGGGCGACCGGGCAATGAAAACGTAACACCCTGTAAATCGCCCCGTTAATTAAGCTGCCCGAACGCGATGCCCTAAATCTGGATCACGGTTCACCGGCCTAGGAGAATTCCCCCGGCATTCCGTTTCCACCGCGAACGTTTACCCCGATGACGCACGAGGATAAAGATGCTAGAGATAAATGGATCAGGTGGATCGCGCAATCCACAGTGTTCTGGGAACACCGGATTTTTTCTCGCCTCTGCCCGCTTCCTGTATTCTCCCATCACAGTCTCCCAGCAACCATTTCTGCGAACTATACGATCCTCTCTCACCTCTTTGTTTTACTCGCTACACGTGAACAACACCTTTATTTAGTGCCCGAGCTCGGCCGACCTGCTGCACGTCGATAATTACCACCGAGAATATTTACGGTAACGAACGAAAGTTTAACACGATCAATTATCATTTCAATATATCATATGTTACAGAGACACTACATTTATCAATAACACAGGGTAAAAAAATTATCCAAATTTGGATGCAGACGAATTTTTGTTATTAAAGCGCCTATATTATGAGATAAAAATGGTACTTACCAATTTTTTTCTAATATAGAGGACATGTACATTAATCATTTTCTATATTTTGTAAATTTTAATTGTCATTCTTATATTTTCTAATTTTTTAAATTCTAGTGGGGTAATTGTTTTCCAATTTCGCTTCTAGAGGTGTCCATAATCATCCCATACAATTTGTCAATCTCTTTTTCCAACACTTATTCAAACAGTATATATACATTAATTTTGCATTGAAATATTGCATTGATATAAATTGATATAAATTGCATTGATAGAAAATCATCTTCAGCGATGAGATGCATTTTGAACTTAATGGCTAGGTAAATAAACAAAATTGTCGAATTTTGTGATTAAATGCATTACAGTGTTGAGATGGTGCATTATGATGACCAAAAGACTTTTCGAACCGTCTTTGCAAAATTTTCACTATTTTCACAACTTCTATGCGTTGCTCGATCATGTAATTCTCCATGACTAAACCTCAATACTTCCTGATGCCAGTTTTCAAAGATTCGTACTCTATGTAAAAAAATGGCGCGCAATTTAAAATGCCAGGTCATTTTGAGACACCCTTTATTATCATATAATAGCTACATCTAATCAAAATAAAACAATCAAATCAAGCTGGAAGCTTGTATTCTTTAATTACCATTTTGTCGAAGATAAGTAAGTGTTCGGTGATTTATGGGCCGGAGTGTATACAGTTAACGTTAACGAAACTTATTTGTTAAAGTAATCTTTAATTTTTTTTTTCGAACCATCAAAGACCGTCTTTTCAAGATGTCTCATTCGTTGGTTCGGGTAATCGAGATTCTATCGTATTAGAAAATCTATTTTTCCTCGATAATCTTCGGTAAACTGAACATTCTTGAAATTGATAATTAAAAGAGAGCTTTAACAGTCCTTCACATATACAAGATATTTTCCAAATTCTTTCAATAATTTTTGGAAACCTGTTAATTATCATTTTGTTGAAGATAAGTAAGTATTCGGCGATTTATGTGCATTAGGGTGACTCTTAGATTCGACTGTCGAATTTGATTTACAATACGTAAAAAACGTGCTTCGAGACCCTTAAACATTAAAATAATTAATTAAATGCTCATAAAATCGTTATGTACGCGTTTAGCGTACCGTTTATTGATTACCGTTACCGTTTATTGATAAAAGATAATGATTTTTTTATTTTGGTCCGACATTTTTCATCGATAATTAAAGTTTCGTTTTTAAATATTGGATTGGAACGAAAGTTCGTAGCGTTTTCAAATTAAAACTCAATGATAAAATTAGGATGTTTATACATAGATTTGTTCAATAACATATTTTCCATTCTCTTCTATTACTTTTTTCCATTTTTTAGGTGACTTATCATGTTATTCAATAAACCTATGAATAAATATCTTAATTTTATCTTCGAATTTTGATTTAAAAACGCTACGAATTTTCGTTCCAACCTAATACATATACATGGTGTTCATTTGAAAACTTTCCAGTCAAATATCTCGAAAAGTATGAAAGATATTAAAAAAGTGTAAAACACATCCAAGGATTTCGAGGGGGAAAGAGGGGGGTCAGTTATTTATTTGGGTGGCGCTTTCAAGGTCATTTGAAGATCAACTTTGTTTTTTCAAATGGAAACCTATATTTTTTATTATGGGATCTTATTGTACGTAAAAAGACCAGCAATTTTCGTATGATACTTTTTTTTATTCGCGCACTAGTTTCGGAGATATTTAAAGAGAAGTAGAGCGAGTCATACTTATACTGCGAGAAAGTTTGTAATTTTTTTGTAACTATAACAAAGTTTCAAAATGTTCTTCGTTGTTTCCTAAAAAATAATACAGACGAACAAACATTTTTGAAGCTATCTGTTGGAACAGCTCTACATTCCTGTACAATTCTGCGACGTAAATCGTTGACGCTTTCTGGTTGTGTTTTATAAACAACAGACTTTAAGTGTCCCCACAAAAAGAAGTCGATTGGAGTTAGATCTGGTGATCTTGGTGGCCACTCTGTAACACCTCTTCTACCGGTGCATCTTAGTGGGAATCGATTGTTTAACCACTGGCGAACTGGTAACGTGTAATGCGGGGGAGCACCATCAAGTATAAAAGTTCTTCATTTAACAAAAAATTGCCGTTTTCATCTCTTTGGTTTTCAAGACTTTCTGTTACAAGTGGATCAATGATGTCGTCCAGTAAATTTAAATACAGATTGCCAATCAAATTCTCTTGGAAAACAGAGGACCTATAACAGCATTTCCTAAAATGCCTGCCCAAACATTTATTTTTTCCGGCCATTGAGTATTACTTTCTCTAACAAGATATGGATTTTCGTCACTCCAATAACGACAGTTATAACGATTTACAGCATCATTTAAGAAAAAAGTGAATTCGTCACTAAAACAAATGTTTCTAATTAGATTAGGAGTGACGTTGATCATATTTGTTAATTCCTCACGAAACTCAATCCGCCTGTCAAAGTCATCTTCCAATAACTTTTGATGCAACTGCATTTTATAAGGATGAAAGTTATGTTATGTTCAAGTAATTTGTGCACAGATCCCACTGATAGCCAGTTACCATTGAAACTTGTCGAATTGAACTAGTAGGATTCACAGTAAACTGTCCTATAATTTCGATTTGATCAGCTTCTTTTATGAATTTTGGCTGGTTTATTTTTAAATTTGTCACCGATCCTGTTTCCTTAAACTTTGCAACTAATTGTAACACGTACGTATGAGAAACATGTATATCAGGATGTCTCTCATTAAACGTAGCAGCAAATAAATAAATAAAAATTATTTCTACTCATTCTTCTGAAGAATATACCGTTTTATACAATTAATTGTACTACGATATAGTATCTCTTATTACGATGATTCACACTTGATTAAATAGTACAATCTTATATTGAAAGACAGACAACATAAACAAGAGATCAATAGAGGACAATTTTGTTTTCAAACGGTACGTGCTACACCTGGAAAACATCAACGATTTGCGTCAAAGAATTTTACACAATAATATGCCTCGCTCTACTTCTCTTTAAATATCTCCGAAACTAGTGCGCGGATAAAAAAAAAGTATCCTACGAAAATTGCTGGTCTTTTTACGTACAATAAGATCCCATAATAAAAAATATAGGTTTCCATTTGAAAAAACAAACCTTCAAATGACCTTGAAAACGCCACCCAAATAAAAAACTCATACTGCTTCCCTCTTTCCCCCTCGAGATCCTTGGACACGTGTTTTACACTTTTTTAATATCTTTCATACTTTTCGAGATAATCGGCTGGAAAGTTTTCAAATGAACACCCTGTATATTTTTAAAGATACTTCTTGCAGATAAATCGTTGTGTTATATCCAATGCAACAATTATTAATCAATATTTGCATCGATAGTTAAAGTTAAGATAGTTAAAGTAAACGATCCTATAAACATCAATTATATAGTTTTACAAAAAGGCCCGTCGTTCGTTAATTAATTTCAGTTGAGCAAGCGTGCGGTTACCGACTCACTCGACAAACAATAGGCACAGAAGAAACTGACAGTACCGGAACACGCACCGCGCGAGGCAAATTATATAGTTAATAATAGCCGATAATTCTCTAACCACACATTGAAATCGCAAGGTGCTACTCTCGCCGCGCATTCATGTCCCTGAGTGCTGTCCATCAAACCGTCACTCGAGCCTCTTCAATACGCGTTAAAAGCATCATCACCGATCTCTCTCGTTTCCTGACGTGCCTACAGAAAAAAAATAACGAAAGCTCGAGAAACATGCGACGTTATAACAAGTGGTCCTTGGGCAAAGTAGAATTTCGGGTCCTCTAACCCCAACTAAATAACTTTCACGTTGGAAAAAATAAAACAATTGTAAAAACATCTACATAAAAAGTGAAATAAATTCTCCTTCATCCATGAAAACCTTTTACATAAAAATACAAAATATTTGGTAAACAATTACACATATTGATATATAAAGAGCATACATAAATCTAATGCATTCATGATTGCAATATTTATTTTTCCGGCTTTTTTTGCCGCAAAATTATTAATTAGTTCGTTAAAATCAACACAATTGATTACATCACTTTCAATAGATAATATGGATTTTGACAGTTTATCCTACCCCAAAGTATTTCTTAAATAGTTCTTAATTCTTTTAAAGACACTGGAAGAACGTTCTGCTAATGCATTGGAAGCTGGAAATGTTAGAAATATTGTTAAAATTACCTCAACATTTGGTCGGCGCGGTAGACGCAGTCATAAAAAAATAATGTCGGTATGCGATCACTGTCCATGCAGAACACTGCTTGACAAGAATCGCGACTTTACTGTATTATGAATTTTTCCAAATTAGAGTTTGAGTTTGAAATTTTTTTATGAGAATTTGGATCTTGGATCTTGGTTTGCGTTTGGGGCAACCTTTTGTTTGGGGCCCCGGACATTTGCCCAAGTTGCCCATAGGATACCGCGCCACTGCGTTCGAATATACTTCGCCACAAGTAAATTAGTTGAAAAAACATTCCTAATTTCTTGTGGTTAACGAGGTCACGGCGGAACGGGAACGAGCCCAACATAAATATTGATTTTACGCGAGGAAGAGACCAATAAATTTCTATTCTGGTTTTTCATTTTCGAAAAATCGATTTCTTCAGCCCTTAAATGAACTCGATGTCATCTCACTGAAAAATTTTGCTATTAATGACTTAATGTGTAATTAATAGACTGCAGATCTTTATGTAAAATAAAAAATGTTTGCATTAATTGCAGACGCAGGAGCCAATAATTACTTTTTAAAATAAAGCATTCTGTTGTCGCATGAAAGAGAATTTTTCAAATCCGTCAATTTTATTACTGTTTTTATCATGCCAAAGACCGGAAAATACCGCCATTTTGTATTCTGGTTTTTCATTTTCGAAAAATCGATTTCTTTAACCCATAAATGAACTATCGAGGTCGATGCGATCCTGCTACAAAATTTTGTTAATAATGACTGACTGCGGATGTTTATGCAATTTGAAATTTTTGTAGACGAATTTGAAGAAAGTGGAATAAAATGAAATCTTATTTCCAGAGGTAGTAGCCTTTGAGATTTGAAATAAATAAAAATTGTATTAAATTCCGTCGAATTTTCTATTCTAGCATTTTTTGAAAATTTTTAGAAGCCATAAAAATTTCCTTCTTCAAATAAAACAACCTGTTATCGCATAAATGAAATTTTTGGTTTTTTCGTTTTTCATTTTCAAAAAATTAATTTCTTTAGCCCTTAAATGAACTATTAGGCTTGATGTTGTCCCACTACAAAATTTTGTTAATAATGACTAGACTGCGGATGTTTATGCAATTTGAAATTTTTGTAGACGAATTTGAAGAAAGTGGAATGAAATGAAATCTTATTTCCAGTGGTAGTAGCCTTTGGAGATCTGAAATAAATAAAAATTATATTGAATTCCGTCGAATTTTATATTCTATCATGTTTTGAAAATTTTCAGAAGCCATAAGTGTATAAAGATCCGCACTATAATATGATTATCCGCACGATAATCTTTTGCAAATATCTCGAAAACTAAAAGCGACTCCCCTATATTGGAAAAGGAAAAAGTTGTTCAAAATGTTGAAATCTATAACATATTAAAATTTCATCAAAATCGGAGTACGCAGACCTTTTCTATATAATTACCGGAATTTGAATCGACGAACAATACCACCATCTGCAGACGCCCAAAATCATTGATTTTAAAACATATGCCGCCAAATGAAACGAATCCAAATGGTACGGCGTCCAAAAGGAACGCGTCCAATCAGCCCGGCATCCAAAAGAAACACGTCCAATCGGGACCATTCAATCGGGACGCGTCCAATCGGTCGGCGTCCAAGTGGGACACCCCCGTCCACGACAACCTATCCTATGACACCCGGTGATGAAACAGGCACCGGCTAGTTCACGACAATCCCGTTCAGAAGAACAAACCTCGGCCACGTCTTATCCGCCAGCCCTCGGCTCGTAACAGATGTATTTATTGAAAAGGTCTTAGACAGAATCTGTTCTCGACCTGAGCAGATAAATATATTACGAAGATCAACACTAAATCTAGAATAAACAATCTATTTTGTAAATAATCACGGTTTTTTGTCTTCCCTTAGATCGGGCCATAACTACGTTCATACTGATTAATAGACTACGGATCTTCATGCATTTATGGCTTCTGAAAATTTTCAAAAAAGGTTGGAATATAAAATTCGACAGAATTTAGTACAATTTTTATTTTGTCGAGATTAAAATTCATCTACAAAAATTGGAAATTGCATGAACATCCGCAGTCTACTGATTAATAAACAACTTCAGCGCATGGGTTTTTAAACATGCTCTGTAAACAAAAAAGTACGCAGACAAAATACAGAAAGAAATACAAATATAAATACTCATGTAATTTTGATTATTTTAACCTGAAAAAATCGCACATGTACATACGTACAGTGGCCGGAATTAATATTCGGACGCTCTAAAAAAGACGATAACCTTTTTAATATTGTACTATAGGATTTGAACTTTTTTGGAAAGTTAGAGCAATTAGTTTACTACAGGATGTGAAAAGAAATTTTTTCAAAAATTGCAATAAGTCGGAATTGTAGAAAAAATACTAAAAGTTGCATTTTACAATTTTTTTATGTAGGTCTATTGAAAATAGGCCTACAATATTGAAAATTTCAGAAATACGTTTTGTAGATCTGTATGAATTAAACATATTCTATAAATTTCGTCAAAATCGGTCAACGTTTCAATGAGCTACAAATGTTTAAGAGATAAACTTTACCATCTTTAAGTTTAAAGATGGTAAAAATTGCAGATTTTCACGATTTTCGGCGTCTATCTACAATAAATCTAAGGATTTTTACATCTTTCAATGCCTGTCGTTTTTTCCCGCACCAACCGATTTCGATGAAACTTTCACAGTGCATATAATTGACGCAGATCTACAAAACGTATTTTTTAAACTTTCAATATAGGCCCACATAACAAAGTTGTAAAATGCAACTTGTAGTATATTTTCGACAGTTCCGATCTATTGAATTTTTGAAAAAATCTCTTTTCACATCCTGTAGTAAACTAATTGTTCTAGATTCCCAAAAAAGTTCAAATCGTATAGTACGATATTAAAAAAGTTATCGTCTTTTTTAGTGCGTCCGAATATTAATTCCGGCCACTGTACTTCAAAACCAATGACTTCCAACCATATATCCTAACGCAAAAGGCACAGTAGTTTTTTGAAAAAAAGTTCCCAAAAATTCGTGCAGAAACGGCCTCGACAACCAGAATACGCGGTTGATTGAACAATAGCGTGAAACAACTGATCGAACAAATTAATTCACCTGAGCGGTCAGGCGAAAATAATTTATTAATTATGTCGCCGCATAGGTAACGCCGGACTGCGAATAAAAAAGGGCAGTAATACGAGTGTCCTTTCACTCAGCGAACGCCTTGACATTTCCAGCGCGGCGAAGAGAGGATGGAAAGTCGTCAACTTGCTTCTCGTCTTCTCGAGCGCACCCTTCTTCGTCTTCCTTGCATTCCACGATTGGAACGATACGCTGGCCTCCGAAATCGGAAGGATCTGCCCGAAGCACAATCCCGAAATTTCTCACACGCTTCTTCACAATATTACAATGAAAAGTTCCATTGTATTAGGTTGTTGCACATGAAATGTCCACTTTTCAGCAATGACATTAAACAAACGCAATTTTGTGCATAGTTATGAGCATAACTAATCACTAATCTATGGATCTTTATCCATTCATAGCAAAATTGAGAAGATGAAATTCAAAATTGTTGTAAAATTAAAAAAATTGACGATGTCAATATATGATTTCTCCTCTATTAAAATCATGTAAACTCGTATAAATTATATACGTTCTGAAAATTTGGTTGAAATTGGTTAATTGGTTTACGAATTATAAACGATCAAAAATGGTAAAAATGGCAGTTATAGGCTGAAAATCATGAAAAATTGCAATTTTTACCGCTTTTGATAGCTTATAATTCGTAAACCAATTAACCAATTTCAATAAAATTTTCAGAACGAATATATTTTATACGAGTTTACAAAACACATCTTTTAAATTTTCGTTATTGGCCCCGCTAAAAAACTTGTAAAAATCAATTTTTACTATTGTTTTTCACAATTCTGATCAAATGTATTTTTTCAACATATTTTTTAGACGTCATTTACTAAACTATTTCTTCTAGTCTTACAGAGAAATTGAAGTCGTTTGGTCCATTCATAAAAAAGTTATTCTGATTTAAAGTGTGTTGATCAGTTATGCTCGTACCTGTATACAGGGTGTTTCGTTTATCTAAGAACGGAAATATCTCGTGACATACTGAAGTTATGAAAAATATTTGTTTACAAAAATTGTTCGGTATGAAGGAAAGAATCACATGGTGTAATTTTTTCGGGACTGGAATGGGGGGAGGGGGAATTTCAAAGTCAAAATAAGTTTCTTAAGGCTCTTAGATTTTTTTTAGATGCAACTGTGCATGTGCAATTAACAGTTGCATCATTTCTTTAAATAGTACCACGGCAAAAGATAGGTTTTGAAAATATCTCAAGAACAAATAATTTTTTTGCCATGGTATCCTAATAATTTTTTACGTAGAATGAACAGAGGAATCGAATAATGTAACAAAAAATATGCATTTCTATTTAAAGAAATGATGCAATTGTTAATTGTACATGCACAGTTGCACCTAAAAAAGATCTAAGGGCCTACGAATGTAGCACTCTTCGAACCATTTATCTTTCTCTTTTGATGTTTTTTTCGTAAATGCATTAATAACGGAGATATGGCCTGAAACAATTTGCGTGAAATACCCTGTAATTTCTAATGTTTTGTAATAGTAAATAACATAATATGATATATCGTTGAATTCGTCTCGAAAAATGCTATCGTGATATGACAAAAAACATATATGGTTCCATTTAAAAAACTTATTTTGACTGATATCCGCCTTCTCTTCCAGTCCAGTCCCGAAAAAATTACACCATATGATTCTTCCCTTATATACCGAACAATTCCCTTGAATACCCTTGTATTCCCTTGATACCGAACAATTTTTGTAAACAAATTTTTTAACTTCAGTACGTCACGAGATATTTCCGTTCTTAGATAAACGAAACACCCTGTATGTATACCCAATGTATTCTATCTACAAGTTTTAAGTTTCTTGATTGAATTTCATTCACATTTTTCATTTGCAAAATCTCGATTCTGTAGTTCTTTTTAGCATCAATGACTAGTACGTTAATTAATCACCACATTTTCACCAAAATCACGTAATGCTGTCGTCAATAAGTTACTTTTCCAGACATATAAAAGGAACACACGACAGTCGCATTGGCTGAGGTTGAAATAAACTTTATTTAAAAGTAAAATAATACAATTTAATATAAAACTATAAAAGTAACAGGCACGTGGTTGCCTTATAAAAAATTGACAAGAATTAATTTATTTAGACTTTGCGCGATTCTTATTATAATACGTGCTCTAATAAAGATATTTATTAAATCATTTCTTATGAAAGCATCTTTATAATTTCATTAATTGTGAAATAAAAAATCCAGAAACAGTCATTTGACCGGTCGTGGTATGTTTAGTGTTAAGGATTAGTTTTGTACCTCAACTAAACCTATAGACTGTAATAGCATTTCTTGAAACATTTTCTAAGAATTACATTTTGAAATCGGACATTTCATATGCAACAACCTAATCAGGTCGTTCAGAAAATTCTTTGCTCATAGAAAGCTCTGACCTATGTTGCGTTCATATTCTGCGATTGCTATCTTTCGTTTTTTACAAATCAGATGTTCTGGAATAAATGAGGACAGTGTATTCCTCAAATTTCAATGAAAATGATTTCAATGTGATAAATTCTGGAATATTTTATGTTAACCTATTTATCAGATGTTCATCTGCGTTGGATACGGCGCACAGTGGGCTGGACCGAAGATTTTAGTGACATTTTAGTATAACTTCTGAACCATTAGAGATATCAGAGTGCGCTTTGCACAGAAAAAATTTAAAAAATTCTATCTTTTTAATAACGTATAAAAAAGATTTTGTTTCGGTAGTGTGATTCAACGTCGCATCGACAATAGTTATTTTTATTATATAATACATTTTGTTTATGTTTATTTAATTAGTTCTTGCTCTTGTTTTAAATATAATTGGTTGAGACAAGTATAAGAAAATAAACTAAAAGTTAATTCTTTACATTAGATGTGTTTCTTAAGTAATTTACTTTTCAAGAATAATTACTTCATGGATTACCTAGAAATATCATATAATAGATATTAAACGCTGTAATGAAATCTCTATTATATGTATAGTGATGATACAATCTTATCATTTGATTTGTAAAATTGTAGATTAAGTTCTGCTGTCCTTATTTTGGTAATTCCATAGCTTCAGAAACTAATAATTTTCTTTTCTTTTTATATGATGTTAATTTTATTGTTGATATGCGTGGGTCAGACGTTAATAATAGAATGTAAAGTATAAAGTATGTTTTTAGTCGTTGCTGTTCTTAAAATTTTCAGGTTTTGTATAATTTCAAAACTTTATAATAATAAATAAATTAACAACGCATCAATATAATAAATAAACAACGTATAATATTTTTTTTATTGAACTTGTCAGTAGAAAAATAGCTTAATATTCCACAGAGTACTGATGGTGGCTACCGAACGCATGCGAAATAACAGGACATTACTAACTTTAAACGGCAATAACTCAGAAAGGTGGACGAAGGAGGACGTGATTTTTATACATCATGTAAAGGAAAGCGTCATGAACACATGGCGGTTGGTCCCAACGTGTGTTCCCTTGTGTGTCAAAAAATATATCTTGTCAATTATAAAAATTTCGACATTTTTTTGTCCTATATTCGACATTACATTTTAAATACATTGCATATAATAACTGTAACTATTATAATTTCTTAATGTAGAATAATGCTGTTTACTGCAGAAAAAAAATGGGGATGATAGATTAAACAGGATCGTCAAAATATCGCGGGAAAGGACATTTTCCGGGTGTCGATCGCAGATTCTAAAATGTTCAACTTTAAATGGTCGGTACAACTACAATTTGCATTTAGTTTTATTAATTCTTCCATTTTTGAGGTCAGTGAATATTCGAAAAGTAATACCAATTGATTAGACATCGATATGAGAAAGTTCATTTCTCGGTAAAATGTCACTAAATTCTTCGATCCAGCCCACTATGCGGCTGAAAAATAAAGGAATTCCAAAAAATAAAGGAATCTTGACAGTATCGAAAGAGGCGCGGCCGAAACGGCGACAGTAATCCCAGTTTTAACGGAATATTCATCCGGTGAACTTGGGTACTAAACTCCCGAAAATTTCTCCCTTCGATTCGATGCACACATTTTTATATTCCCGATTCAGTCAAACGTGTCGATGATGCTCGTCAATGTTTCTCTGTAATGTGATGGAACCGTTAGGGCGACGACGCAAATTGAATTTATGATGAGGATATGGATTCGTTGCTCTCAGAATCTTTGATTCTCGTGTTTACAACCCGATGGAATCCAAGTTTTAATTGCAGCTACGATCTCTGACGGCCACGGGACTGGGCTACGAAATTATTCAGAGCCTTTAGTTGCTGGATCAGATGTCCCGATCCAGTCGAGCGGCTAGACTTTGCTCAGGAGTGGCCAACCTGTGGTGCATTGCATCGCTGCGCCTTATTGTTTTGGAGTAGACGCCACAACTGAACCCATCTTCAGTTGAATTCATACAGCTTTTTGTTCTTACTCATCAGTACGTCGCAATTTTTTAGCAGTTTACAATTGTAGGATGTGAATTGCGGAGATCACGACAGCGATCGATCTGTCGTCCAAAATATAATTGATCACTATTGTAGATCGGTGCTCCAATAAATGTGTGTTTTTTGAACTGGCGTAAAGTAATTAACCCCTTGCCGTATATCATTTTCCTTACAGTTACAGCGATTAAAACATCTTTATCCCCAAAAACGTCGTAGAAGACATTTATTTTCATGCTTAAAGGAGTTGACTCGTTTTTCCAGGATTGCAATGCTCTGGGATTTCTCAATAATGCAAAGATGGGGCTTTTCAGTAGTCAAAAGTGATAGATAAAAGATCAATCGAGGTCGCGATCACCCTCGAAAGTCCTATTTTTACGTTTACGAGGCGTAATTTGCATTATTCGGCAGCATGTACACTAACGATAACTGATTCAACACACTTTAAATCAAAATAACTTTATTATGAATGGACCAAACGACTTCAATTTCTCTGTGAGGCTAGAAGAATTAGTTTAGTAAATGACGTCTAAAAAATATGTTGAAAAAATACATTTGACCAGAATTGTGAAAAACAATAATAAAAATTGATTTTTAGATGACTTTTTTAGATGGGCCAATAACGAAAATTTAAAAGATGTGTTTGGTCAACTCGTATAAATTATATACGCTCTGAAAATTTCATTGAAATTGGTTAATTGGTTTACGAGCTATAAACGATCAAAAGTGGTGAAAATCGCAATTTTTCGAGATTTTCGGCCTTTTTACCACTTTTGGTCGTTTCAGTATCAATCGTAATCGTAGTCGTAATCGTGTAAACCAATTAAGCAATTTCAATGGAATTTTCAGAGCGTATATAATTTATACGAGTTGACCAAATACATCTTTTAAATTTTCGTTATTTGCCCAGCTAAAAACGTAGTAAAAATCAATTTTTACTATTTTTTTCGCAATTCCGACCAAATGCATTTTTTCAAAATATTTTTTAAACGTCATTTACTAAACTAATTCTTCAAGCCTTACAGAGAAATTGAAATCGTTTGGTCCATTCATAAAAAAGTTATTCTGATTTAGTGTGTCGAATCAGTTATGCTCGTTAGTGTAGCTGTCGCAGCTTTATAAAAATAGCTACATGCGCAGCTGTATGCCTCCGAATAATGCAAATTACGCCTCGTAAACGTAAAAATAACGGGCGATCGCGGCCAAGATTGATTTTTTATCTAGCACTTCTGACTACTGAAAAACCCCATCTTTGCATTATTGAGAAATCCCGGACCCTTGCAATCCTGGAAGACGAGTCTACTCCCTTAAGTATTAATTACAAACGAATCAAATTTGATTTCATTTTTAAAGAAGGCGTAACATTCATATTGGGTAAACTTTACTTTACCGGACCCAAAATTTGTGCCTTTCTCCTATAAAATATTATATATTTGCAGGTAATCCAGTAGATTTGTACCCGGGGAGCCTGCAGATCGAAGTCTCGATCCTGTACGATCAATGGTTCAGGAGTTATGCTTGCTTAAAGTTGAGCATTATTCTGTGTTTTTGACAGGTACGGGCGCCGCCATATTGGTTTGTACTGACGATCGCGCGCCGCTTACCGAGCAGAACCGCTAGATGGCAGCACGGACACACAGTAATATCACTAACATAGAGAAAATATCCCAGAAAATGTTTGAGAAGAAATATCGTGGAAAATATTTAAAAAACCTAACCCAGACCAGTTAAAACGCAAACATCGTGGCCATGTCTTCCAAAATTCAAACAACAATCGCAATACCCGCTCTATAATATCAGCATTAACGCGTGCCCATGCTGCCATGTAGTGGTTTCGCTCGGTCAAAAACACTGAATAATGCTCAACTTTAAGCAAGCATAACTCCTGAACCATTGCTCCTACAGACTCGAAACTTCGATCTGCAGGCTCCCCGGGTACAAATCTACTGGATTACATGCCAAATACATAATAATTTATAGGAGAAACGCACCAATTTTGTGTCCGATAAAGTAAAGAGCAGCCTTCATATTTATTAGGCTTTGTTTAAAATCTTCATGACGAGCGTGATTCGTTAAGATACGGCAAGGGATTAATTTAGTTGTGTGATTGAGTTATCCGTTTTCCTCCCCTAAGCGAAGCAGATCCCATCCCTATTCCTATTTTCCAATATCAACAATGAATATAAGAAGCTTATATTAATATACTTTACAAGTATGTAAAAGATTGGCCACCCCTGCTTTCGACGATCCACGATCGTTTCGAATGAAATAAACGGCCACTTTCGGTACTCGGATCGCTCGTTTAGTTCCGTTTCGATGATTGCGTCAATTAGCAAAGTATTTGTAATTGATAATTAATTGTCTGTAACGGACTAATCGATAGATAAGGATCCTGCGGTAACAGTTGCGCTGTAATTTCTTTCTCGTCCTCCCAGGTTTCGTTTGTCGGCCAAACGCAGTATTTCGGAGATCATCAATATCTCTCTAAAGTGCTCTCAGAAGGCAATCAGTTAACCCGACACCACTGATATTATTTATTTGTATGCTTCAACAAATGCTTAAAATCCGCAGTCTACTAACGTGAAATGCCCTAAGTGTGGACAAGTCAAAGGCGATACCTAAATCTGGACAACTGAATTTTTATATTAGTAAAACCAATTATTTAAGAGATTAAATAATTATTTTGTATATTCTGAGGCCTTAGCTACAGATAGGTGTGGATATTATTTGATTAAGACATCAATTGAAATTTAAAAATAAATTCCAAAGTTTATTTGAAAACTGTATACAAAATAGCAATATGCATATTTACAGTTTGAACTTTTATTATAAAAAAAGATATAATTGAAGCCCTTAGGCAAAAAATAATTATCACGCATAATAATATTGATATTTTAAAATAAATTGGCAATCAGACCTAACTGAAATAATAATTATTAATTCAAATATTAGATGTCCAGAACTGTTTACTCGATGCGCATACGTCTTAAGCCGGACACGTGTTTACGAAAAAATCAACTTGTTGTTTTTACACTTAAATAGCAAATTATTTAACGAAATGTACGTATTAATGTATGTATGTAATTGGTGTTCTATTAGCTTGTAAAAAGAGAGAGGAAAAACTAAAAAAGAAAAAGAACAAGAAATCAACAAATTAAAAATTTACACGGAAGAAAAAAGAACAATTACACAACAAATTGAAGATATCAAGTTAAAAATCAATGACAAATCTAAAAAAATAAGGCAAAATAAGCTAAAGCAACTAATGAAGATAAAGATGAAATTAAAGAAGAGAAAGTTAAATTATATATGCACTTGATTAGAAAATATGGAGAAAGAAGTATTTTCTCTTGAAATGCCTGCTTTTAAAATGCTTTCTTCTAAAATGGTCTCTTAAAATGCTTTACAACAAAAAATGAGAATTAAACAGGATAGAATTTAATATAATAATATTTTGATATGTGAACCATTAAAGATTTAATAAAGTTCGATGTTATAGATATAATTATATGTAAATGCAATTTGTCCCAGTATAGGCTATACTTCTGTCCAGGTACTAGCTTAGATTGGATTTAATATGACCAACTATAGGTTAAAATTGTTCTTGTTAATACAATTAAAATATTAATCTAAACAATGATTCTGGGATTTTAAATTACTTTACAAAATCTGAATTTTATATTAAGACTCTTAAAAAATTATTTTTCTTTATCTAATAAAATTAAATAAAATTAAAGGTAGCAAAAAATGCTGTCCAGGCTTAGGGCATTTCACCTTAATCGCTATTCAGGAAGGAGATTCTCACTCGGGTGAATGATTCTACGTTCCCGTAAAAGTGAAAATGGCTATTGACAGACGCTATTCCGTGACGATGATATACGAGTTTGTTGCTCCATTTAACGGTCGCTAATGCACGAATTAATCATTTCACTCGGGAAACGTCGTCTATTAATTTGCAGCACGATACATCATATCATAATCTATGCGCTCGATTTTACGAGCAGTTGCGTTTAACTTTTGCTCGGGACTGTAGCGGCATGCGTTGCTCACTGAATCGCGCCAAATTAATATCGTTCAATTTGCTGAATCGCTTCGGACTCGTTGAGCGTGTTCTTTTAGGGCCGAGCTTGACGTATGTATCGCTCCGACCGCAAGACAGTTCTTTTTTTGCGCGTTCGTCGAGAATTATCTCGTCACGACGGAAAGCGAGGACCCTCGGGGAAACAGCTGATGCCAAAGCGAGGCTCACGTTTTCGCGACTCGGACGGCGCGGATTTCTTATCGTGAAACGATACGACGCGACGCTTTCGCGCGATTTCTCGGCAGGACGGTTTCATCGGGCCACGCAAAACCGCCGGCAAAAAAGAGCGAACACTGCGTTCATGATCTCGACGAGTCGTGACCGCCTCCGAAGACATTGGTGAAACTGCAGAACTGCTGTCTACCCTTCGATTTCAAACCTAATCTATAAATAAATCGTTTAGGGTAACTGTACCATGCTTTGATCGCACTTTATTTTAAGGGGACATTACACTTTGTCGGCCGAAAATTTGAATAATTTTTATGGGACTGATAAAGTAATGAAAAAACATTTCTTGAGTCCGTAATTTTTTTTTTGACAAATAAGATATGTAGAAACTTAACGCTGTCGGTATCAAACGCTTGCCACAGTTATTACTGACGCATTAATATTACATAGAATTCTAATTTTTCTTGAAAAGTTTCATTTTGATAGGATATTGTAAAAAATGTCAACTACTATGCACATGCCCCGAAAATGTGGCAAGAGCGTAACTTTGAGTTAAAAATGTGTTCAAACCTTGTTTCAAGTGCTACGGGGCATGAAAAGAATTATTAACAAGCCTGCTATAAAAAGCTTTTTATTGCATTATTGCATTTTTATTACATTTATAGTTATGCATTTTAAAACAAACAAGTACTTTTATGCTGAAATATGAAAGAGGATATAGTGATATCAAAACAAAGTTTAAAATATAAATATGATATTTATTATTAGAAAAATTTTGTCGCTACAAATATAGGGTAATATCCTACTTACCCTTCATTAAGAATTATAGTACAAAAAATAAACTGAAATAGTGAACATGAACTGCCTATATAGTACGCACTTACCTCATTGTGATCGTAGGCACTTGCCCCATGTAACAATATTTATGGGGCAAGAGCGAATTTGTGTTTTTACCAATAAATTTTGAAAAATACAATAAAAACTGTTTATCTAATGTAAACTTACATCAATATCTGTTGTACTTACCCAAAATAACAACACAAAATATATAATTAACTTATAAATTATTGCACGTTCAAAGTAACCTCAAAGTTGTACACGTACTTGTTACGTGACAGTTTACCACTGGTTGATTTAAGCGAGGAAAACACCTTTATTCTTGGGCGCTATCTGTTGCGAATAGTTCGTACTAATCTATAGTACATTAATAAAAACAAGCTAGACTAACGCACTTGCCCCATTTCGCACTTACCCCACTTCACCTTATCTTAAGTCTTCAAATACAAGAAAAACTTTTTATATGATTTTGTAAATGATTTTTTATAGGGTTTTCTGCAGCCTCATGGAAGTCATTTTAAAAATTTTGATCTGCTGGCGTGCATGATTGCGGCTCATTGGAACGTTTGAAAAAGGAAGAATTATCCTTAGAAAAAGTATGACTACAGCCCCAGTATAGAGTACGATTATTTTGTTCGAGCAAAAATTCATAAAATGGTGGACCTCCAAAGTTGGTGGTCTCAAAAATAGCATTTTCTTCGTAAAAAAAACGTTAAAAATTGAGGAAAAAATTAACCAATCTTATTTATTCTAGTCTATATTGGGGCTATTGTTGTGTAGAAGAATATATTAAAATTTCAGACCGATCGGTTAAATGGTTTTTAAGTTATCATGCACGCCGATTACAAACGTTGTTTTGAGAAAAATTTAAAGTTTTGACAAACGAATTTTGACATATAAAATCTACTTACGTTCAATCAGGTATGCCTGCTATAATCGTCTATAACTTAGAAAGTATTTCGAATTTTCCTCTGAAATATTCAGAGAATATTATTGAAATATGATTCTTTCCAATAGGATACTTTGTAAACAGTCGATTTTTGCGACCCGAGAAAATTTAATGTCCCCTTAATATTACTCCTAATTTATCATGAAATAAGAATGTGTATAAGTATTTTATTATTAAAACAAAACGGTTTTCTTGAGCAAAAATACTTATAATAATAGTACCACAATGGAATGTTTTCAATATAACAATTAACTAATGCTCATATTTTTGTAAATACATATGTTATAGATGGCTCGGTATTTGAATGCACAGTTTGCAGTCGCAATCCCATGCCAAATCCATGCCAAACCTAGCCTTCGTGTGGAGGGCAGGTCGGTCGCACTAAGAGCGGACCTAATCTTGCTCTACGAGCAAATATCGGGCAAAATCGAAGTAAACCTTGCTGTAGGGGGGAAAAACGAAGTTCAATTATTGAAAATACATGAAACTTAAAATTATATAATTTAGAAATATAAAAAAAGAGAAATCGGTTTCCCTCCTACAGTAGAGTCGCGATATTTTTCAAACGGCCTGTGTTTTGCACGGAGGCATATCGTGTAGAGACATTTTTTTATGACTGCGTCTACCGCGCCGACCGCGCCGAGAGTACAAACGAAAGCCGAACGTAGAAAAGGACAGCATATAAATACGAATCGCGCGGCCGAAGCGTGTGAACCATAACTAATTGAATTACAAAACTTCTTTATTTTTCATTATTTTTTTATGGGACTTGCACCAACTTATTTCTGGCATTTTTCTGATTAAAATGACACCAAACAC
>CM052255.1:126962-159116 GCA_028455795.1 Lasioglossum marginatum | reverse complement strand
TTCTCGAGCTCGGCTGTCCTTATCTACGTTCGGCAAAAGTCAAAGAATACTATCCCTGGCGCATAAATGTCCCTCGGCAGACCCGTGCTGGGGACTTATATCGATAAAACACTGTATTTGCTTCTTCGGTAATTATTTAGAAGTATGTCCTCCTCACTGATTTTGATGACCTTGAAATATGTTGTCAAGGCCATCATTCTGAACAACTTTTCCCTATACATGTTACCGCCGCCGCTTAGTTATTGAGATATTTGCAAAAATCCTTGGTCAAATTTACTCCTAGATTTTCGCCTGCGTGGTCGGGCCGGCCTAACTAACCTAACCTAACGGCCGACTCTCTTCGCCCCTCCCACGGCCTAACCACAACTCACTCTCACTATAGTCTTTCCATTGTAAATCTCATCCAGAAATTAGGTTAAGGTTTAGGTCTGGATTAGGTTTTGGGAAAAATATGGATAGCGAGTCTTCGGAACTGCACCAATCTTCGGTTCAAAAGATATTAGAAAAGATTAGTGATAGCCCTGGGTTATAAATAAAGAATAAAAAAAAAGTTTGACTTAAGTCTATAGGAATGGAACAATCAGGAGTGGAACGATTCTGGATGACATCTACAATGGAAAGATTATAATAGAGTGAGTTGTGGTTAGATCGTGGGGGCGGAAATGATCACTTTGAGCTCTGTTGCAAATGGTTTTGGATTCAAGCACTTTGTTTACATTTTGCATTGAAACAGAAATTTCTGTTTTTCATCAATTTTAAAGTTTACGATCTTGAATGACTATATCGTTGAAATTATCTCGAAAAGGGCCACAATCGTAGGAGTTCAAAAATATGTGGTTCCAATTAAAAAAGCCAAGTTGACCTTCTAATCTCATAAGCACCTCCACTTGAAAAAAAGTTATGTAGACCACTTAATGGGCCCCTAGATACCAAACTGTTGTCTGAAGCATTTCTTCCTATCTCGAAAAATGTAGAAGTTATTCAGATGGCTTGTCTTAGGTGACCCACCCTGTACAATCTTGTTCTAAAAGAAATCGTTTGATAGAATCATTCTCCCGGGAAAAGAGCCGAGGCTAACGGGACCGTGTCTATGTTCATGGTATGACGTATGTGCTAAGTGACCCCGTCGAATAATACCAGCGTGCAACATTTAGGTGGGATATTCTGTGTATCCGGCGATCTAGATTTCAGACAACTTTCTGACAAGATCCTAATCGACGTCAAAGCGAACGGTTCACGTTCGCCGCACACATTTCTCGTTTCGGCCACCCTTGGAGCGACTGACATTGGGTGCTTTGCTCTTGACAAGTGTCCCGTTCTATTTCTCAGGTAGGTGCCTGTTAACTTTCCTCGAGGCACGGAGAGGGGCCAGGACAACGCGCCGGATAGCCTAACGTCGAACACCGTTAATCAAGCTTGTTGCGCAACCGGGCCAATCAGTCGGCACGTTCTTCTCCCATTTTCCTTTTCTTGCTGGCGCGATAAATGTCAGCGACAAACGGCGCTGAATAGCCGATGTCAGTCAACCTGTGCGCGAGAGCTGCTGGCAAAAACGTTCTCGGGCAATCAGCGAATTCTTCGAGATGGGAGAACGAGGCGCTATATTGGCCGCTATCATTATATCCTTACATCGAATCACGCATTTCGAGGATTGAAGCCGAGCCTTTCAAGCACACTCTGAACTTTCAAGGTTTCGGAAGTTACGGAAGATGTGGGTCATGGCGGACGCTCAAGCTGTGATTCTAATAAAACCATAAGCAAATATTTCTTACACGTTACTTTTTACAAACTTATACTATCAAACCATTTGTAGGATATAATGGCACAGACTCAAGCTGCGATTGTACTAAAAGTTGATGTAGTGATTACAAGTTACTTTTTACAAACTTGTACTGACAAACTATTTGTGGGATATAAAGGCAGGCACAAATGCTGCAATCGTAATAGAACCACGATAAAAGATGGGGTATTTCTTATAAGTTACCTTTTACAAAATTGTACTACCAAACTATTTGTGGGATATAATGGCAGGCACTAATGCTGCAATTGTAATAGAACCACGATAAAAGATGAGGTATTTCTTACAAGATACCTTTTACAAACTTGTATTGTCACACTATTTGTGGGATATCCTAGCGGACACGTAAGTTACAATTGTAATAAAATCTCAATAATATAATAGACGAGATACTTGTTAGAAATTACCTTTTACAAACATGTACTGTCAAACTATCTGTGGGATAACGGCGGACGCTCAAGGTGTGATTCTAATAAAACCATAAGCAAATATTTATTACAAGTTCCTTTTTACAAACTTGTACTGCCACACTATTTGTGGGGTATCGTGGCGGACACGTCAGCTACAATTGTAATAAAATCTCAATAATAGATGAGATACTTGTTAGAAATTACGTTTTGCAAACTTGTACTGTCAAACTATCTGTGGGATAATGCCGGACGCTCAAGCTGTGATTCTAATAAAACCATAAGCAAATATTTCTTACATATTACTTTTTATAATATACTTTTATAATATACTTATTATAAAATACTTTTACAAACTTGTACTACCAAACCATTTGTAGGATATAATGGCAGAGACTCAAGCTGCGATTACAATGAAATTGTAATAAACGTTGACATAGTGATTACAAGTTACTTTTTACAAACTTCTACTGACAAACTATTTGTGGGATATAAAGGCAGCCACAAATGCTGCAATCGTAATAGAACCACGATAAAAGATGAGGTATTTCTTACAAGATACCTTTTACAAACTTGTACTGTCACACTATTTGTGGGATATCGTAGCGGACACGTCAGCTACAATTGTAATAAAATCTCAATAATAGATGAGATATTTGTTAGAAATTACCTTTTGCAAACTTGTACTGTCAAACTCTCTGTGGGATACTGGCGGATACTCAAACTGCGATTCTAATAAAACCACAATCAAATATTTATTATAAATCACTTTTTACAAACTTGTACTGACTGGCTATTTGTGGGATAATGGGGGACACTTAATCTACGATTCTAATGAAATCTCAATAATGGATGAGATGCTTGTTAGAAATTACCTTATAAAATCTTGTATTGTTAGACTTTTTCTGGGATATAATGGCCGACACTTGAGCTACGATTGCAATAAAATCGTAATAAAATGAGTTATTTATTGTATTACAAGTTACTTTTTACAAACTTGGACTGTCAAACTATTTGTGGGACACAATGGCGGCCACTAAAGGTACAATTCTAATGAAACTACATTCAAATATTTATTACAAGTCACTGTTTACAAACTTTTACTGTCAGGCTATTTGTGGGATATCGTGGCGGACACTCGAGCTGCAATTGCAATAAAATCATAATAAAATATGAGATATTGTAATAACATATCAATAATAGATGAGATATCTACTTGTTAGAAATTACCTTTTACAAACTTGTACTGTCAGACTATTTGTGGGATATAATGGCTGCCGCTCATGCTGCGATTCTAATAAAACAACAATCAAATATTTATTACGAGTCACTTTTCTAAAAACTTGTACTGTCAAAATATTTGTGGGATAATGACACTCAAGCTGCGATTGTAATATAATCGTAATAAAAGGTGAAATATTGATTACAACTCACTTTTTACAAAATTGTACTGATAAACTATTCGTGGGATACAATGACGGCCACTGAAGCTGCAATTCTAATAAAACCATAAGCAAATATTTATTACACAGGCGACTTTCTACAAACTTGTACTGACAAACTATTTGTGAGATATAATGGCGGACACTAATGCTGCAATTGTAAAAGAACCACAATAAAGTATGAGGTATTTCTCACACCTTACCTTTTACAACCTTTTACTGCCAAACTATTTGTGGGATATAATAGGGGACACTCAAGCTACGATTGTAATAAAATAACAATAATACTTGACGTATTTATTAGAAATTACCTTTTACACGCTTGTACTGAGAAACTATTTGTGGGATATAATTGCAGGTACTAATGCTGCAATTGTAATAGAACCACGATAAAAGATGAAGTATTTCTTACAAGTTACCTTTTACAAACTTGTACTGTCACACTATTTGTAGGACATAATGGCGGCCATTTAGTGTACGATTTTAATAAAATCTCAATAATAGATGAGATATTTATTAGTAGACAGCGGATCTTTATGCAAAATAAAAATTCTCTATCCGAATTGCAACAAACTGGAGTGAAATAGAATTTTATTTTCTTTCTTAATACGTTTAATAGGTTGAAAATAATATAACTGTATTTTTAAATTCTTCTAATGTTTTTGCTGTTTCAAACTACACTTACTCATTTTTGTCGTAAATGCATACAATCCGCTGTCTGTTTATTAGAAGTTACCTTTCACAAACTTGTACTGTCATTCTATTTGTGGGATAATGACAGGCACTCAAGTTATGATTGCAGTAAGACCATAATAAATGATGAGATATTTTCTGGAAATTATTTTTTCATGTAACTGAAATTAACTAAATAAACAAAAGATGATTTTGGTTGCTACTGTACTACACACCTGTGGGTAATAACGGTTACGTTGTTGGCAATCATAATCTGGGAGCTGCTACATTATTCGCGTGTAATGTCGGTTGAATGAGCGTTGGGCAGCGTTCTGAATGAGCACAGAGGCCATGAGATATGCAGCAACTACTCTCGCACATATCTATGTATAATGCACTGATTTACAAATAAAAATGCTTTGTCCTTTTCGGACAATAATAAAAGTTCTATTACAAACCGACAACGAAATATTTATTAAAAATCCAACAACAATTCAAACTCACAAGAAACTCACTCTAATTTTTGTGCCACATGATAGTTCATGTCAAAACACGAATCACTGCACATTTTTCAGTCGAATTTATCAGATTTTTTATCACACAAATCCGAGTGGGGGTACCAAATGAAAGGATTCAAATGAGGTGAATTTTTGGGCCACTCTATCATGAAAGTATTATTCACAATTGTCTCGATCAGCTTTAAAAGTATTTAATATTTTATGCAAATCCCGCACAGCTGATATATTCTTTTGGCAGCAATTCAAAACTCTGCTCTATATGGAAATAATAACTTTCCATTTGCGTAGGGTTGCTAATTAGCTGCTGAAACATTCGGTGCCCGTTGTAAATATTTTCCGAGCGGTCTCTAAAGTGTCTTGGTCTCTTACCAATTGAATATTTTCATAATTCGATCGTACGCGGGCCGCGCGCATATTCGGCAGACCGGACTTTTACCGCGTTGCGTGTCGACGTGATTCGGCCGTGCATCGTAATAAAATCAGATATTTATTACAAGTTACTTCTTTAAAACTTGTACTGTCAAACTATTTGTGCAATACAATGGCGGCCACTCAAGCTGCGATTCTGATGAAACAACAATCAAATATTCATTACAAGTCACTTCTTACAAACTTGTAATGTCAGACTATTTGTGGGATACAATGGCGGTCACTTAGGCTACGATTGTTATAAAATCGTAATAAAACATGAAATATTTATCATTAGTAGACTGCGGATTTTTATCCATTTATGGGCTCTTGAAAATTTTCAATTAATGCTGCAATATAAAATTCTACAGAATTAATGACGATTTTCATTTATTCCACATCTACAAAGGCTACTACCACTGAAAATCAGACTTTATTTGTTTCCACTTTCTCAAAATTTGTCTACAAAAATTGAAAATTGCATAAACATCCGCAGTCTAATCATAAGTTATTTTGTCCAAGCTTGTACTTGTAATAAAAGATGTATAATAAAATCGTAATAAAAGATATATAATTGATTACAAGTTACTTCTTAAAAACTTGTACTGTCAAACTATTTGTGGGATAGAATGGCGCCCACATGAGCTACAAATGTAATAGAATCTCAGTTACAGATGAATTATTGATTACAAGTTACTTTTTACAAACTTGTACTGTCAGACTATTTGTAGTACAATGGACACTCAAGCTGCTATTGTAATAAAATAGTAATAGAAGATGAATAATTGATTACAAGTTACTTTTTATAAACTTGTAATGTCACACTAACTGTGGGATACCACTGAAGCTGCGATTCTAATGAAACCAAATTCAAATATTTATTACAAGTCACCTTTTAAAAGCTTGTACTGTCAGACTATTTGTGGGATATAATGGCGGACACTTAAGCTACGATTGCAATCAAATCGGTAATAAAAGATGAAGTTTTTGTCATAAGTAGACTGGGGATCTTTATGCATTTATGAAGAAATTGATTGGATGAAATATAAAGCAATAATAGATTAGAAAAATTTAAGAAAACTCTGTAACGTTTTTCTTAATATAACAAAGTCATCAAGGGATTTCTATTTTCTTCCTGTTTCCTACAATCAATGCAGAATATGTTTATTTTGCATAAAGATCCGCAGTCGAATGATAAGTTATTTTGTCCAAGCTTGTACTGTCACACTATTTGTGGGATAATGACGGACACTCAGGCTGCGATTCTACTAAAACCATAATTAAATATTTATTACAAGCAACTTTTTACAAACTTGTACTGTCAAACTATTTGTGGAATACAATGGCGGACACTCATTCTGCGATTGTAATTAAAACATAATTAAAGATGAATAATCGATTACAAGTTATTTTTTACCAACTTGTACTGTCAAACTAATTGTGGGATACAGTGGCGACTACTGAAGCTGCAATTCTAATAAAACCACAATTAAATATTTATTACAAGTAACTTTTTACAAATTTGTACTGTCAGGCTATTTGTGGGTCAATGGCGGATATTCATTCTGCGATTGTAATAAAATCGTAATAAAATGAATGTAATTGATTTATATTTATATTTAGATTACGGAATAATGAATATAATTGATTACAAGTCATTTCTTGCAAACTTGTACTATCACATTATTTGTGGAATATAATGACAGACATTCAAGCTACAATTTTAATAAAACCACAATCAAATATTTATTACAAGTAACTTTTTACAAACTTGTATTGTCAGACTGTTTGTGGGATAATGGCGGACACTTAAGCTACGATTGTAATAAAATCTTAAGAATAGATGAGATTTTATCATAAGTTACTTTTTCAAACTTTTACTGTCACACTATTTGTGTGATACGATGGCGGCCACTCAAGCCGCGATTCTAATAAAATAACAATCAAATATTTATTACAAGTCACTTTTCAAAAACTTGTACTGTCAGACTATTTGTGGGATATAATGGCGGACACTTAAGCTACAACTACCCGTTGTAAATATTCTTCGAGCGGTTTGTAAAACGTCCTAGTCCCTTACAAATTGAATATTTTCATAATTCGATCGTTCGCGGGCCGCGCGCAGATTCGGCAGCCTGGCTTTTTGCCGTGTTGCGCGTGGACGTGATTCGGTGGGGCAGAGCCTCCGGGTAATTTGCGCGCTGGTATTTATCTGCTTTCACTGGGGCAGAAACCGGGCGACGAAATCGTCGGGTCATAAAAACGTTTCTGTCTCGAAGGGGCGTCGATATCCTCTCCGGCGACTCGACCGGAGCTTATTACCACCCGGTTAAGTCACGCGTCGCATTCCTGAAATACATTTTCACCGGTGAACCTGTTTCGTCCCCAGGGGAGAACGCAAAGATGCTGCCACCTGTGACCTCGGATCATTATCTCTCCCCTGAGAAATACGCGCGTGTTGCACCCAGAGATCTCTTCCCGTGGAACGATCGGGGAGACGAAACGATGATTCCACGGATTTTGTCACGGATACCCGTTCCCGATGGGAAAACACGGGGCCGGATTAAATCGAAACCGGACGCCTCCCGTTTGTGGTTCAATTAGACATGGAGATCTTCACGCGTTCCTCACGAATCCCTGCGACTTGGAACTCGGAGGACCTTGTGAGACTTCATGGCTCCCTCGAGGGAAACGTAACTGAACCATCAAGGGGGGCTTCTCGTGTAGCGACAGTGGGAACAAGCGATTTTTACGAATTTTTTTAGAATAACTACACTAATGGAATTGATTCTGGACGCTTTTAAATTTTCACTTAAATTTCGCATTTATGCAAATTATTTAATATACAGGTTGTCCCGAATTTAAATGGCAAAACTTCAGGAGCGTATAGGGGACCGAAAAACTAAGACAAAAAGTCTTTTAGAGATTTGCTCGTTTTTGCTTCGTTTTGGAGAAAATCGCAAAACAAGAAACAGAACAAGTTTTCATTTTTGTACTTATTTATTTACATTTTATTTACATTATCATCTATTTAATGTAGATATTGTTCAAAATGTTGCCCTCTTGCAGCAATGCAAGCATTACATTATCTAGCACTGACTTGATAAATTGCAGCTAAACATTGTTCTGGCGATATTTGGTGCACTGCATCTATGATTCGGTCTCTTAATTGCTCTCTTGAATTGATTGGCACCGAATAAACTTTCTCTTTCAAGGTTCCCCATACGAAGAAATCCATGGGTGTCATATCAGGTGATCGAGGTGGCCAAGGTACTATTCTTCCACGTCTAATCCATCGTTGTAGATCATTTATATTCAGCCAAGCTCGAGCAGCTCTGCTATAATGAGCTGGACATTCATCGAGTTGGAACCACATTTCAATCCGCTGCTGAAATAATTAGAAAAGTTGTCCTTCAAAAAATGCGTAAATGTGATTCCATTCAATCTTTCGGGTAAAAAATACGGTCCCGCCAGTAATCCGTTCCAAATTCCAAGCCAAATGTTTATAGCAAATTCATGCTGAAACCTGCTTTCTCTAATAGCTCTGGGATTTTCATGAGCCCATACATGATAATTTCTTTGGTTAACAATTCCTCCTCTTGTAAAGGTAGCTTCATCGGTCCATATTATTTGTAATGGAAATAAATTGTCATTGCGAATTGTTTCAAGAAACCAATTGCTAAAATTCAATCTCCTGACATAATCTTGAGGTAATAAATTCTGCACTTTTTGAAGGTGGTACGGGTAGCGATTATCACCTTTCAAAGTTCGCCATATTGCCTGCCGCGATATTCCTAATGCAGCTGATGTGCTCTTCGGACGCTAGTCTCAGGATTGTTATTAAAATGGCGTTGGATACAATTTCTTCTCCGACAATCTGCTCTTAACGCTGCCTGGAATTGGTCGCCTTCATTACGAAGTAAAAATGACCCAGTCTCTCGTAGTCTATTCAAAGTCAACGAAAAGACTCGTCGATTAGGCACTCTTCTATTTAGAAATCGGCGCGCATACTCTTGCACTCTAAAGCATTACCGTTGCAGAAACAGTACACGAAAACTATATCAGCGTATTCAACATTAGAATATATACGCGGCATTGTAGTTGAAGCTATTCACTCCAAAATATCTGAGTAACTGACTAAAGACTGATTAAGGAATCATAGAAGAAAGCAAGAATGTAAACAAACGAAAGAATGTAAAGGATAACATCAAGTGTTTACATATCTCACTGTCATAACTCACACAAAAATGTCAAAATACAAGTGTATACAACAACTCAAGAGAGCAACTGACAACGAGATATTGAATTTTCGCGATTTTCTCCGAAACGAAGCAAAAACGAGCAAATCTCTAAAAGACTTTTTGTCTTAGTTTTTCGATCCCCTACACGCTCCTGAAGTTTTGCCATTTAAATTCGGGACACCCTGTATAGTAAGGAATATAACTGAACCAATAATCACAAGTTTTCTGTAAATCATTATTTATTGCTGGGAATATAGAAGAATAAAAGAAAATCAACATTATAATTATTTTTATCATAGATAGAAGTAGCTTAAGAAATTTTTTTCAATAATTAATGTCTCCTCGTTTAGCAATGACAAAAAGAATAGATTGACTCGGTTTTGCACCGGTTCGTACTAGAAATGTTTACGTGGTATGTTCTAGTAGTATGTTTACATCTAGCACTTTGGTATGTTTACAAAATATTAGTCTACGTCTTAACACTCAGTTCTTCGCAATCAGTCGAACGGAAAAGCACGCAAGTGAAGTAAGAATAAATGTGAAGTCAATTGCTCCGAATTGTTTAAAAAAAGTTATTTCTCTTTTGAATGACGGCTTGTCAATGCATAAGACGGCGAAAACTTGCAGTGTTAGTCAATCGACAGTGCAGAGAATAAGAAAAAAATACTGTAAAGGTATATTATTAAATGTTGGGGGCAGACCAAAAAAGTTATCACCGCAGGATGAACGAAGGATTATACGGTTTGTTAATCTGTGGTGAAGCTTCAAGTGCCATTATGGCTGCAAAATTATTAAAAGGAGATACGAATATACAAATAAGCCAGTGGACAGCACGAAATACCCTCAAAGGAGCTGAGTTTAGAAGCATTAAGAAAAAAAAGAAGCCAATGTTATTGAAAAAAAATATTAAACGTCGTTTGGAATTTGCTACAAAATATCAAAACTGGACAACTACTGACTGGGAACAGGTTATTTGGTCAGACCAGACCAAAATTAACAGAATTTGTTCAGATGGCATGTCTTGGTGCTGGATTCGTAAAAAGGAAAGGCTTAAACCACGACATGTGAAACAAACGTTAAAGCATGGAGGCGGATCCCTAATGTTCTGGGGGTGCCTAACAGCATTTGGTGTTGGATCACTGCACCGAATTAATGGCATCATGAATCAGTACATATACATGTATAAGGATATTTTACAAGATCATCTCATAGATGCTGTTGAAAATATGCCTTCTGAAGAAAAAAATGTAATTTTCATGCATGACCGAGACCCTAAGCACACTGCTAAAAGTGTAAAAAATTGGATCAGTACTAAAAAATTTTCTATTCTGGATTGGCCTGCATAGAACCCTGATCTCAACCACATACAGAATCTATGGGGTTTACTAAAAAGACGGCTTCGGAATTCATATGAGTCCCAACCCTCAATCACAGATTTGTATGATAGAATTCAAGAACAGTGGGAACAAATATCTCCGGATTATTGCAAAAAATTAGTAGAAAGTATGCCAAAGCGTATTCGTGCAGTTTTACAAGCACAAGGGTTGTGGACGGAATATTAAACATAAATAATATATTAAATATTGCCAAGTATTGGACGTGGTGCAAAATCTATTCGAGTCAATCTATTTCTTTTTGTCATTGCTAGACGAAGAGACATTAATTATTGAAGAAAATTTCTTGTTACTTCTAACTATGATAAAAATAATTATAATGTTGATTTTTTGTTATTCTTCTATATTCCCAGCAATAAATAATGATTTATACAAAACTTGTGGTCATTGGTTCAGTTATGCTCCTTACTGTATAATCATTTATATTTTATATTGTAATCATTGTTTTCCAATTTTAGGACGTCGCTTATATAAAAGAAATCAGTAAAAAGACCATTTGCAGCCATACTTTTAATATACAATAAAAATTACGATTTCAATATGTTTCAAGGTATTCGAAGCCATTTTAGCCGTTATTGATATTTTCAAAAACTTTACTAAGGTCCTCACTGCTGAAAACACGATGTCCGATTAAAACAATGATGAAACTGTTTGTAAAGACCGTCAAGGCCTTTCTGATTGGTTGTTACAACGAACCCTCGCATCCTGTGATTGGCTATTTCACATCATGCGACGTTTCAGATGCGAAAACAAAAATAACAACACAGTTTAGATTTTTTAAATAAAAATTTTGAAACATTTACAAACCAAATCATATGACAATATTATATCGATTTTATTATTGTATCGATTTAGTATTGCAGAATATACATTTCCTGCATAAATATGAAATAAATAATATTTTTATTCAAAGTGTCCAGAATTAATTCCACCAGTGTAGATAGGTCTTTTTGGGGTGTAAACAGATAGTCTTGAAGTATATGTGTCTTTATGTTCTGTTAAATTCTTATTATTTATTGTATAGTACTCTATCAAGTTGCTTAGCCATATTCTATTCGTACTCCGGACAAGACTTTCTTTTTCTGTTGACTATAAAGACTTGTTTAATAAACAATTTTATCTTAGTCCTCCAACACAAAAAGCGCACATAGAATGATAAATTGCAAATAAATAAAACAAACTGTCCTATTCTTTTGTTACGTATGCGGACGCTACCGTTGGCGACTCTTGACCCTTCCGGAGATATGTGCCTAAACAGGGGGCCTATTTAGAAGAAACAAAGGGCTCATTCAAAAATCAATTCACACTGGGCTCCTGCAAGCGATGCAGCGAGTTGCATAATTTCCAAAAATCCGGTCTAATCAGAACCTCCCACTCTCGCCTGGGCCGATTTTGGCCACTATATAAGGGCGTCGAATTCCCTTCGACGTGGGCATTGATCTAGAGGGATTCACGCTATACGCGTCGAGCCACGTATTAAAATTCAGAGCAAGACAGGGTAGAAGTTCCCTATCGAGTCAAAACGGTACGTTCCCGAATTAGGGATCTTGATTTAGACTGCCCCCGTACTCCTCGATGCGTAAACACTAAGAGCTTAGATCGCGACAAGTCACACTATACACTTGTATTTCCTATACGTAATTAAGATTATATAATTGTGTGCTAACCTTATTCGTAGTTCATTTCAATCACGTTTTCCTTATTCGATTTCCCGGTCACTAGTTCCACGACAATACACCTTTGCCGCTCAAGGTGTATTAAATTAAATCCGATAAATTACGAGTCAGCGGAACCACGACCCTATCCTTAATACGTGGCAACCTGGTGGCGAAAGAGACACCGGCAAGTCCACTCCTATCTTCCACACGAGGCGACCCGGTGTTGAAAGAGACACCGGCAAGTCCTTGTGAAACCGACAGTGGCGACCTGGTGGTGAAAGAGACACCGGCAAGTCCACTTTACCCTACTTCCACACACGAGGCGACACGGTGGTGAAAGAGACACCGGCTAGTCCTACGTGCCCTAAAGGTGGCAACCCGGTGATGAAAGAGACACCGGCGAGTCCACTCCCGTGTTCCACACGAGGCGACCCGTTGGCGAAAGAGACAACGGCTAGTCCTACGTTCCTACCTTAACCCAATATTCTCTTAAAACCTAAACTCCCCTCGGTTTCCGCTCGCTGCCAAAACCTTGGCTCGTAACATTTTTCTTAATACTATAGTAAGTATTGTATAGTTGAATAATTATTATTTATAATAAATAATAATGTCTTTTATTATTTTCTGAAAGCTGTAAATAATATAAACTTAGTCCTTCAATGCAAGGAATACAAACAAACTGTAAATTGCAAAGAATCAATAAAAGTGTCAAATTTCTTTCATAACAAACGACGCCCTTTATTATCTTCTTAATCCCTTGCCGTATCAAAAAACAAATTTTTGTATGGCTACATATATTTTAATGCTGAAATATTGATTACAAACGAATCAAATTTTATTTCATTTAAAAAAAAAGGCGTGACAGTCATATTTATTAGGCTTTGTTTAAAATCTTCATGGCGAGCGTGACTCGTTAAAATACGGCAAGGGGTTAATCCTCAATTTCAAATGTTCACGCACACATTGGTTGCCAACAATTGAACGAAACTGGGAGAGAAATAATGCAAAAGCTTTCCCAACCGCGAGTAAACTGCCTTAGTTTATTGCGTTCTGCATATTCATGCGAGCTAAATGTTATGCATGAAATTTGCATCCAGAGTGCATAAAGATTGCAAATAAAAGTGTTTCGGGAGCTGAATGAAAGCACGCGAATTGAGGTGAACCGAGGATGCTGTACCGAATAAAAGAGAGAGTAACTAAAGGACAAAACGACGAATTTAAGGCAGAGTCGCCAGATGAAGACTTTTGTCCCCACGTTGCGATGAAACTATGCGACATACCAGGAAATGGCAAAAAGGTATATTCTAAGAACTTATTTTTGCTATTCAGTTTGCATATATCCAAATTCATCCTCTTGCAAGTCAAATTCAATCTTTTGCGAATCAATTTCACTCATTAAACGTAAAGGGGCAAGAGGCTACAATAGGATACAGAAAAAAAGAGAATCGTATTCACTCAGTATGAAGATTATTTTGGTCATTTTCCGCAAGATTTCAGAAAATTAGAGTTCGAATGTGAAAAAAATTGAACTTACACAACATTCCACCTTCTCTGGTGGCTAAAGAATTGAATGCAAGGGTAAACTTTACTTTACCGGACTCAAAATTTGTGCCTTTCTTCTATAAATTATGATGTATTTGGTATGTAATCCAGTAGATTTGTACCCGCGAACTCTGCAGATCAAAGTTTCGGTCATGTAGGATCAATGGTTCAGGAGTTATGCTTGATTAAAATTGAGCATTTTTTATCTGTCAAAAACACTGAAAAATGCACAACTTTAAGCAAGTGTAACTCCTGAACCATTGATCCTACATGATCGAAACATCGACCTGCAACCGCCCCGGGTACAAATCTACTGGATTACATACCAAATACATCATAATTTATAGGAGAAAGGCACAAATTTTGAGTCCGGTAAAGTAAAGAGCAGCCGAATGCAATATATATACATATGTATGCCTGTTCGGCGTCAACCGACGACGCGACGCACAGAGGGCTATCTACTCCAAAACGTGGCCAAAAATCAAAACTTTCTTTGATTTATACGAAACTGGGTATCTCGAGGTTTTTTCTCGAGGTCACTGATTACGAATCTAAAATCAAAATCGCAAAAAAAGTAAAATGGCGGCTGTAAAATGGAGATTGAACCTATGAAAACTGTCAGAATGGGACAAAACTTGGTATTTTGAGAGGTTGTTGAATGAACTGAAGTTGTTAATTATGAATCTGGAATTAAAAGAACAGCAAACAAGATGGCGGAACCAATATGGCGGATGTACGTAGGACGAAAGTATTAAATACAGCTGAAACTTGATATCCCAAGAGTTTTTATCTTGTTAAATGTGAATCTAACATCAAATTATATAAAAAACGCAAGTAGCCGATAATTATTAAATTATAGAAGAAGAAATTCTTTTTTTAAATTAAATATGTGGTTGAAGAATGGAAGAAGTTTGGAGAATGGAAGGTTACAAATTAGAAAGCATCGTAATTATGAATGTATAAAATTATTTATTCAACATCTGAATAGTCAGAATCGTCATCTGTTGTATGTACATTTTCTGTCATATTAATATTTAATAGCTGTATAGCATCCTCAGATAATTTTTTTGGTTTTTAACATTTATTATTATTGGTTATTAACATATATTTTTTACTTCATAATATTATAACTGGTATCGAGACGAATTCGACGACCTACAATAATATTACTTTAAACCTTGGAATAAGGCTACAATAGTTTAGATCACAAAAAGCGGGTTGTCAACTCATAGTGCAGTATTACAAAAATTGCCACCAAAACCACAGTGGCGATTAGGTGAGCCCATTCTTTGTTGATTCTACTAGGTGATAGTTCAAACTAAAGGTGTGTATAAGCCACATGCTTAAAATCGCTTAAAATGATAACTATTTTCCAAAGTTTCCGTATAAAATTTTGTTATATTTTACATATTAGATTATCCATTGTTATTTGCATTTTATATAATGTATAAACATGATTTATTTACTTCCAGGGGTACCCTCCATATTGTAAAATAAAAATTAGTTGATTATAACACAAATTTATTCACTTCTGGACCCTTTTCTCACTCAACAATTCACTATGCGTAGCTGCTATCTCAACGATGGTCACCTGCAGACTGAATTTCCAGCTCAGGTAGAAGTATCAGGCTTTTTTCACATTAACTATCTTATAATCCAACTATCAGGGTAGCCAACCCAGGTATTCGAAACTCTTGATTTAAAAGTTGAGTTTTCGGATTTTTGGCCACAGTTTTGGAGTAAATAGCCCACTGTGCGACGCGACGGTCGGATTCGCCTGAGGCCGGGACCGCTCAGAACTGAGCGCACGACGAAAAGGACGAAAGTGAGGGAGAGAGAGATTTGTAGATTTACTTAGCACACTGCACTTTATCGAATATTTTCTGCGCGCCTCGCCGAAATACGAAAAACAACAACGGAAATCTTGCTCGTGCTGTTTCGGAAAATCTTGACGCGAGCAGACACACGGAAACGCGGTGCGAGATTGATCGAAGATGCAACTACTCGGCAATGAGAGCTGAAATCAGATCGCGAGAATAACGGCGCAGCGATTGTAGCAGAATAGAAATCAAAGAAAGAAATTAACGTGATTGAACAATTAGTGAAACGAGCGAAAGTCATGAGACGACAAGAGACGACAAGGCGACAAGACGCTCCGCTGCGGGAGGGCCTTTTAATATTCGGCGAACGACCAAGCGTGGCTCAGGATCGATCGCATGATCCAGAGCGAACGCATTGTTAGAGATTCGAATCGTGGAGATTTACCGGTAACGGGCGCGGACGAGGATTCCGCGGCCTCGAACAACTGTAAACATAAGGAAAACAAAGGAGCCATCGCGAACGGTGCTTGACAGTTGGCGTAACTGTCGGCAAATCTCCCGATTCGAATCCCGAATCTTGAACAATGCCAAAGTAATTTCTTACTAAAGATAATGTTTGAGTTATTATAATATATTGATTTGATGTTCTGTTAGACATAGCATATTTTTGTTAACTTAAACCTAAATAAATCAATATTATTTACATAACATGTTAGCGATTGCAATCCGCATGTATTAGTTCGCGCCGCGCCATTAGTTTGGATCTTCTGCCGCGCCACCTACCGTAGCGTCGGGGACCATTGCGGGTCCCATAATTCTTAGGTTCCGTTTCTATTCTGTTCGTCAGTTACCGTCATCGCCGCTTGTTCTCTTTATATTAATCTCCACATGTTATCCGTATTAATCTCGTTTAAATGTAATATAACAGCATAGCATTTCATTAAGAAATAAAATACTTCATTGATGTTATAATTATTAGCAAGTTTCATTCTTTAGTAACAACTTGCCCCACAACGGGGCAAAAAGATCCGCTTCGCTCAACGACAAATAAATGAAAATATATAAAAAACCAACTACAATATTTTAATCTTAACCCTCTATTGCATGAATTTTTATGACGAGTTGAAAGAAATATATATGGCTGTTAGTCTACTTAGAAAAGAGTGTGGTCATGAAATAAATAATAAAATTTTATTAGAAAATGTTATTTATTGCATTTTATGACTGTTCCTGTTTTATTCATAAGCGCAATGTTCCCACTTGGAATCAACATGCTCAGAGTCTTCAGTATTGTCTACTTATAAGTAAATTATAGTTTACTATAAGGGTGTCTCAAAATTCCTTCAACATCCGGAAACGGGAGGTTCCTGAGATCATTTGAAACGATATTTTCCTTTGCAAAAATGGTGTCCGCGGCTTTGTTAAGGAGTTATTAACGAAAAAAACTTGACAACTGTCAACTGGCCGACTGTGCCAACACGTCTCTAGGTCGTGCTCTGATTGGTCCGTGTTTTTTGTTAATAACTCCTAAACAAAGCCACGGACGCCATTTTTGCAAAGAAAATGTCGCTTCATATGATCTCAGGAACCTCCCATTTCCGGATGTTGAAGGAATTTTGAGATACCCTGTAGAACATTTGAAATTTAAGTCTCCAATTGGGAACGAAATGCAATAGAGCAGAGGAGGCCAATCTATTACATATCATGCGTCAATTTTGTTCGCATACGAGTTCAGATGCGCCATACAATTCAAGCACTTTCTCTACCTTCTCTACGTTCATTGTTGGGGATGGAACATAGGAATAGGGGTACGATCTGCTTCCCTTAGGGCAGGAAAGGGGATAACTCAATCACGCAATTAAATTAATCAATTTACGCCTGTTGATAAAGCACACGTTTAGTGGAGCACCGATCCACAATCAGAGTTGGGCAAAAATTTTATCTAAATAAAAATTTCGAATAAAGTGGCTTTAAAACCCACTTGGAAAACCTCCACTTTATTCGAAATTATTTTTGGCGGCTCTAGAAAATGAGAGAGAGGAGAAAAAGGAAAGGGAGCGTTTCGTCTTAGACCCGCTAGAGGACTCATCGGTAAGGCTATCTCATAGACTTATAGAGATAGACTGCGCCGTCTTACGGGCGAGTTGAAGCCTACAATGGCGGCGCGGGGTATAAAGAGTGAGAGAGAGAGAGAGAGAGAGAGAGAGAGAGAGCAATAGAAATAGGGATCGCGCTCTCTTTCTAATTGACGAGTCGGTGGGGAGAGACTCTGCTTCTCCTACTTGCTTCTATATGTATAGCACAGAGTACTCAGTTCCCCTCAATGCTCTTTTCGCCTGAGCCTCCACCAACTATCGATGTGCGAGTGAGATAGAAATACCTACGGCCGCCATTGTAGGCTTCAGCGCTTCGTACAGCGCAGTCTATCTCTATAAGTCGATGGGCTATCTAGCGGGCCCTGCCTTAGACGCTGGGATATCGGAAGGCGGTTTAGGACTGTATATATAGGGATCGGTGACGGATCAGGTAGCAGCGGGAAAGATCTTTGACTATCTGTCTATCTTGTGGCGAGTGTAGGAAGTTAGCCGCCACATATTCAAATAAAATTTTTGCCCAACTCTGTCCACAATAGTGATAAATGATCTCTTGGACGACAGGGTGATCACTGTCGTGAACCCCACAATTCTCTTTAAGAACAATTCTAAACTGTCAAAAAATTGCGACAAACTAATATGTCTGTAGGCATGAATTCAACTCAGAGCAAGCAGGTGTTGAAAATATGAAGATGGATTCAGTTATCGCGCTTATACTTCAAAAGTTGGCGCATGCGTCACAGGTTGGCCACCCCTGCAATAGAGAGTTAAGGTAAGCATTTTAAAATATAATAAATTTAACAATAAATTACTCGTTGAAGATGAGAATATCTACATTAGAGAACTTATGGTATATGTATAGCCCCGGTGTCTGCCCTACAATTTGGTAGAGACTAGAGATAGTGAGACGAGCATAATAATTTCTCTATTAATGTTTGCCGGCGACCGAAGTGATTGTATTTGTTTCACAATTCATAAAATTCTTTTCCAATCTGCGACGGATTGCTTGAACGAACACACTATTTGCGAGGGCAGTAATATCCTCTAATAGCGAACACAGCTGCGCGTAACTTTCGCGCATCGAGTGCAATTATCATCAATAAACGGCGGCGCGGCATGTTGGTTCGACACCATAGCTCATCGATCTCACCGGTAATCCGCAATTAGCACCGTTTGCGCTGAACGAATCACCATCACGTATGTATTCCAAGAACGTGAGAAGAGGTCTGCGGACTGATGCTCGTTTCCAGAACGATTAAAACCGTCTGTACACTCCTGGACAAAATGATTTATTCGAAAACTCGAATTTTTTTATGGAGCACTGTATTGTATCAGGCATATGAGATGTCCGATTTTGAATAATAACGTTAAACAATCACAACTATTTCTTATAGATAAAAGAATCACACGTTTCTTGATTGTATTGTAGAGTCAGGAAGGTTCAATTTGGATTTAATTGAAAATTGTTTATTAAATATTTAAATTATACATTTAACTCGTCAACTCGCGCTGTTCAGTCTCACTTCGCGTCTCGTGTACTCGTGTCCTCTTATTGTAAAAAACTCTATAACTCTTAATCAGAATTATTAACGTCTCGTGTGCTCGTGTTCTCGTCTTAAAAACTGTCCTACTCTTAATTTCTCCGAGGACTGCTCCCGACTGACCTACCTCGCAAAATATATACAGTCGAAAATATTCGGACACTAGGTATAACTAACTTTATGACTTGATAATTCGTTTGTTGATAAAGCAATCGCCCTGGGAATTGTTTCTAGCAATAAAACATTTATTAATGTTAATAAACTAAAATATATAAAATATATAAATTTATTTGTAAAATATACATACGTTTCATAAAAAAAATTATTAAACGAAATAATGGACCATTTGTGGCTCACAAAAATATTCGAACACGTATTATATTTCTCTGGCAATCGCCTTCTGGGAACGCGATATTTCAAGAACGCGAAAATGTTTACAAACAGAATCTCGTGGACTATTAGATGTCCATGCCACCTCACTACTGACACACACACACACACACACACACACGCAGTAGTAAACGTGAATTCGTTCAAAATGGATCACAAAGGGAAGAATACGAGTTTCGATGTGCGCAGCTTGTAATTTTTCATCGAGAAAAAGAAAAAACCTATCGCGAAATTAGTGCAATGCTTCGTATAAGTAAGAGTACTGTTGCAGATATCTGTCGACGATTTTATATTGAGAATCGCATTGATTCTATTCCGCAAACTGGAAGACCAAGTCTCTTATGTACGAGGGAGAAAAGCAAAATTATTCGAAAAGTGAAAAAAGATCGGCGCTTAAGTGCTCCAAAACTAGTTAGTGAGCTATTAGGAGAAAGCTCCAAAAATGTTTCAGCCGAAACAGTTCGGAAAACGCTGAGGCAAGCTGGTTACAATGGAAAAATAGTTAGAAAGAAACCATTTATTAATGAAAAGAATAGGAATAAACGAAAAACCTTTGCAAGGGAGCTCATTTCTAAGGATGAGACATATGGTGGAAGGATGTCATATTTGCTGAGGAAAGCAAATTCAATTTGTACAATTCCGACAGAAGAACTATGGCGGAAAGCGAATAAAGAGTTTAATTTTGAAAATACAAGAGGTACAGTGAAACACGGCGGAGGCAGCGTAATGGTCTGGGGTTGCATTTCGTCATATGGAGTCGGTAACCTAGTGTTTATTGACGGTATCATGGACAAAAATCATTATTTAAATATACTCAAAAATAATTTAGTTCAAAGTGCTGAAAAAATGGGGCTTAATAATAATTTTAAGTTTTACCAAGACAACGACCCCAAGCACAAGTCACGTATTGTGCAAGAATTTTTATTATACCGCTGCCCAAAAATTCTTCATCCGCCGCCCCAATCACCGGACCTTAATCTTATCGAGAATTTATGGGATGAATTGGATAGAAAAACTCGAAAAACCCCAATTACATCGATAGCCGAATTAAAATAAAGACTTGCAACCGAGTGGTCGAATATAACTGTTGAATATTTAAAAAGATTACAAATAATATGCCAAACAGGTTAATGTTCTTAAACAAAATGGTTATGCAAAAAGGTTTGCACTATTTTTAAATGGATTAAAAAATGCTAAAAACTGGATTACATATTCTATTTTTTCGGCTACTTTGTCGTGAATGCAGTATCATATTTTTTCTGTATAATTTATGCCATTCACTATTCAGAAGATGCAAATGAATCGTGGCATAAATTATATTTACTTTAATCGCCTATTACAAGTAAATATCATCGGAATTATATCATATATTTTTGGTATGATTTTGCATTAGAAAAATGCCACGAATACGTTTTTCGAAGTCCCATAAAAAAATAATGAAAAATAAAGAAGTTAGAAATTCAGATTAGTTATGTTTACACTTATTATATAATTCCGATGATATTTACTTGTAAATGATATTTACTTTAATCGCCTATTACAAGTAAATATCATCGGAATTATATCATATTTGGTATGTGTCACGTCGTGTCCTCTGGATGCGAGGATGGGTTTAGGATTAATCAGATAACGGACGATTATCACTCCTTTATTAGCACCTCGTACATGCGATATGGAAAGCCTGTTGGCTGTGTGACTATGTTGATCGGCCCTCTAGCGCCTACTACTATCATTTATCCTAACACAGTCCTTCGAAGGAAATATGCAAAATAAGTTACTCGTTTTTGAAGGCCTGTGATTTAAAAGTTTAAGAGAACGGTACATCTTTAAAACTGCTTAAGTATTGACCTACGTTTATTTATAATTTGTATTGTATTATAAAAAGTATCACAATGTATTGAAAACATTATGTACTGCAAAATAATTTCTATCTAGAGATTCAAATTGCATTTAATAAAAAAAAAAAAAAAAAAAAAAAAAGAGGAAATTATTCTTTAGGTCGGGAAACATAATATATCGCAATATAGTGAGGGGCTGCTCTTTTCCTTGCGTAACCAGAAATTTTTACTTTCTCCTATAAATTTTTGCCTTTTTCCTATATTATCCAGTAGATTTGAACGAGAAGATGTGAGAAATCCACGTTTTGATTCTGGAGGAACAATGGTTCAAAAGTTATAAGTGTTTAAACTTGTGCGATTTGCTATGTTTTTGACAGCTTAGCGCCGCACATGTTGTGTGTAGTGACGACGGTTACTTCGACAGCACGAAGCCTGCTTCGAATATTACAATAGCGAACCATCGTATCTGAATATCAACAAGACACTAAAAGACTGAACATTACTGCGGCGTTTGCGTGCGATAGTAATACAACTGTGCCCCTGCTATCTATTTACTTTGGACCATGCGAAAATAAACGCGTTGTAACAGTGAAAATATTTTCGAAGTTGAATGGAACTTTAACATCGTTTTTTAAGAGAACGGTTGACCTGAGACTTATGGTTCCTTTGAGACTTTTGTTCCTCGTGATGAGTACTACACGATTCGATAGGACAAAATTTTGACCTTGATTTTCAAGGTCAAGGTTAATTTTGCGGTCCATTTTTTTAACAGATCTTCACCGATCCATAAGTGTAGAATCCCGCTATGGTGGCCGTGACACATAATTTTTATACACCCTGTACAATAGACAAGCGTTACGCGTTATTGCCAACGGGTTACGTCGCTGCCGTCACGTCTCGACATATATGTTATTGCGCTCTCTTTCTTATTTATTACTCTCACTGGCTCGCTTGTTCGGTCGTTAACCCATCGCGTATTTATATTTTCGGATTCTAACTGTCGGCGGTCAACCGCTGACCAGTTAGATAAAAAAAGCGTGTTTTTGTTTGCTTCGACCGTCGTCGTTCGAATCTCCAGGCTCGACTTCCTACAGTATTATGGTAGACATTGAATTTGTTGGACACTCACATGCTTCATTTACAAGATTGTCATCTCTATTTTGTAGTTCTTTTTACTATCAACAAACAGTGCGTCGATTAGTAGACTGCGGTTCTTTGTGCAAAATAAAAATTGCAGTAATTCTTCTATAGTCGCAAAAAGGTTATACACGTTGAATGCAAAAAAAATATCCTCTCCACTGTAGTAATCTGATCTCGGCTCGGGTATATCGGTGTGAACTTCCAAAACTTCTTTATTTTTCATTTTTTTTTAATAGGACTTTCACCAACTTATTTGAGACATTTTTCTGATTAAAATTACACTAAATACGATATAATTTCAACTGTATTTAGTGGTTTAATCGACGATTAAAGTTTTGGGCAACGAAGGACAGCGTATGGGAAAGAAAGAGATGCGGAGAGTCGCAGTCCTTTTCTAGGAGTTAAGTTCGGTGTTCGAAGCTCAAAAAAATTATGTCTGTCCACAAATTATGCAAACGAACCTCCCCGAGGCTCTTGCGACTATGTATAGAAGATTTACTGCAGTTTATTCTTACTTTAATCATTTTAACAAGCTGAGAAAAATACATAGATTAGCACTCTTAAATCATTGTAATCTTCCTACTGTTTTAAATTGCACCCACTCATTTTTCCCATAAATGCATAAAATCCGCAGTATATTGATTAGTACCACATTCTCACCAAATATTACATAATCCTATCGTCAGTATGTTGTTTTTCCACACATACAAAAAGAGCACGCGACAATCGCACTGATTGATAATAAATGTTAAATGATTTCGGCGCAACGGTTCGATCGTTTATTACTAATTATAAAGCAATTTTGCTAATTCTCAAACGAAATCAACGTTTCGATCCTAGTTTGGATCCTTTTCAAGATTTATTTGAATTGCGTCTGTAGAGTAAATATGTTGTAATAATTTCAAAAGAATTATGGTTGAGTATACTGAATATTGATCATGAAACCTCACTCACCTGCTTTGGGGAAAATAAATTTATAATAAATGTACAACGCACGTATTACGTGCGTCTGATATGCTTGCTGTCGAGACACTAATGTAAGAACGTGTTGAACACGATCTAGGTTATATAGATCGATATAAGGCGGTAAATTTGAAAAACCATAGTATGTTCTTAAATCCACTATTGCGAATATACCTTGATGGTAAACCGTTATTAACTTTCAACTTTCATTGGACCCAGTTTCATACATTTAATTGTATGTGGTAAACACCTAGTTCAATAATGACAAAAATAAGGTTTTTTGGAAGAAATTCATCATATAACATTACTGATTTAGTAATGTTGCGTAGTATTCATGTATCTTAGGTGTCTCATACCTAAGATTTATGCTCTGATGTTTAATCATGTGAATAGTTTCCAACAGTAGCCTTTGATGTAAATTTTTTTCTTTGTCAATAATTTGGGTGTTATGTTTTGTCAATGCAGTGTGTTGTAGCGGTAAGAAAATATTATGTTTAGGTTCCGTGATACGAGTTTTCAGGTTTCGGGACGTTTGTCCAATATATACTTGACTGCATCCCAAACAACATACTATGGTTTTTCAAATTTACCGCCTTATATCGATCTATATAACCTAGATCGTGTTCAACACGTTCCTACATTAGTGTCTCGACAGCAAGCATGTCAGACGCACGTAATACGTGCGTTGTACATTTATTATAAATTTATTTTCCCCAAAGCAAGTGAGTGAGGTTTCATGATCAATATTCAGTATACTCAACCATAATTCTTTTGAAATTATTACAACATATTTACTCTACAAACGCAATTCAAATAAATCTTGAAAAGGATCCAAACTAGGATCGAAACGTTGATTTCGTTTGAGAATTAGCAAAATTGCTTTATAATTAGTAATAAACGATCGAACCGTTGCGCCGAAATCATTTAACATTTATTAACAGCAAATACGATCGATAGAAGGAACATATTTAGCACTGATCGATGTTAAAATTAAATCTATTTAAAAAGAAATTTATATGTGTAAATTAAAATTGAAGGTAGGATCGTATGCTTTGTACCTCAAAGTGACGTACAATGAACCTGTCAACTGTAATAGCATTTCTGGATCAAAATGCATTGTAAAATCGGACATTTCATGATTGATAGATAGATTTGAGAAAGACAAACGGAGTTCACTTTGCTGGCTTTCTAAGCAAGCTGAAGAAAAAATGTTTTAGACAAACGTTAATCAACATTTAATGATCGACAAATTTTAATACAAAATTTTTTTAAAAATGTTTTGTCCATACAAGATCAAGATTACCTATAGTTTTTAAAAATCAATACGTATTGAATTTGTAATATTGTAGCTGGTATCATGTAGCAAATGATAATTTAATCGTGTAATCAATATCGATCGCCACGAAGCCGAGCCAAATTTTATGTTAAAACCAGTCGGTGGCGGGCAGGTTACGTTACGCGAACGAACCCGTTCGCCCAAAATTATTCTCGTGACAGCCGATCGACATCAAAATTCATCTGCCTGGCTCGTTATCAGCTTGTTCTCAAAAGGACTTTCGCCACTTCACTTGACCTTACCCTCAAAACTACACTAAAGAATTTTTACGCATTTTTTGCATTTTCTTTAACAATAAATCTGCCCGAGCACCGAAAGCGATTTAAATGTTTCAGCTTACAAAATTACAGGACTCTATTTATTTAGATTTTGTGCAATTTTTATTGCAATATGTGCTTGGATAAAAAAACGTATGGAATCAATTTCTACGTAAAAAACTTCACGATTTCAATAATTGTAAAATGTGAAATATAAAACCGGGCATTTTACCGGCAATGGTAGATTTACTGTTAAATATGAGCGTTCTTTGAAAATGCATTTGTATACTATATATGTATATATATACTATATATATATATAGTATATATGTATATATATACTATATATATACTATATATACTGTATATCTATTAGCTAATGCATCAAACATTATTCTATATTTTCTCTTGTATCCCATAAAAATCAGAAGAACCTGACAACTGACAAAAATCTCTCTCTCTCTCTCAGGCGACATTTCTTATTAGTTAATCTTATGCTAGTCTGAACGATTTGTATTATTGGCTATGCAGGTTTTGTACTCCAAATTCACCCTTTTGCAAATCAATTTCAACCTTTCACAAATAAAATATTTTTAAGTAAGTTTTTGTTAAAAAAATCAAATCTAATGTAAATTAATTGTTGAGAAATTCAAACTTTTATTTATTGCAAAGGTGTGCATCGAATACTTATTTTGAAGTAATTACCAATTCATTAACTTTGTAACGTATGCAAACTGTGTGTAGATACAATGTATTCATTATAGCCATTTTCTGATTAATAAATTTAATAAATGAAAGTACATATGTATTTATTGAATCGTATTAAGTATTGGGTTTTATGTTTCCATAGCCATTTTCTGATTAATAAATTTAAAAAATGAAAGTGCATATGTATTTATTGAATCGTATTAAGTATTGGGTTTTATGTTTCCCTCGCAGTAGGGATATATAATTTAAACTAAATTAAATATTCTTTTAATTAATTAAACTAACTTAAATATTCTTAATGGATGAAATTTATTTGCAAAAGGATGTATTTGACTTGCATAACCTGTATTACATTTTCTTATACTTTTTATTCCACGCATAATTATTAAAATTATGAAGATGCTTCTATCAGACATTATTACGTGAAGAGGGAGGTGAAGAAGGAGAAATCTAAATAAATTCAGTCTTGTAATTATTATAAAACGACGTACCACAGTCACTTGTTGGATTCGGTAATAATTTATACTGAAGACATAAGGCAATTAAGAATGTTTGAAACTTTAACTAGTATTCGTGAAATGCAAAAGAGAATTCGGAGTGATTGATCATGATCAAAAGCTAATGGTGTCATAGTCGTAAAGAATTTTTCATTCGAGTTATATCGGGTGGCCGGTTCACATCTAATACTCTAGCATGACAGGCAAACAAGATATTATCTATGCGTAACGCAGGATTATCTTACCATATATTAGGCAGTGTCAAAGGAATGTCAGAATTACGTCAGAAAATAAAAACTGTCTGCGAGACAGTTAGGAGACAGTTAGGAGTTCAATGTCGTTGAATGGGCGAATATGTTAATTATATATGGAAGCGTGACACAAATATGTTAAAAATTTTCTATACTATATTTCTTCTATGTATATTTTATATTATAATTCTATACTATAGTTTGTTTTTCTTCCTGTAGAGCTTACACAATACAACAGGTCGGTTCTAAGTTCTAAACGTTAAAGATGTAGGAGAAGATATAAGAAAATGTTAAATAAAGCTCAAAGAATTGTCCAGTCAGTACAATCTGTTAAGCATTTGCAATAATTTAAATTTTTACAAGTCTTAAAATAATGACCATAACGGTTTTGCTCGATATTTGCTCTGGAAGCAAGGTTAGGTTCGCTCTTACTGCGATCGACCTGCTCTCTACAACGATGACAGACCCTGCCCTCGATATGGCCTCCATTTGGCATGGAATTTTGGCATCAAACTTTACTCGTATAATCAAATACCGAACTATCTGTTTCCGCATTAGGCTCGGTATTTGGCGACAGCTTTTGGTCTGCAGATTCAGAGCAAGTAAGGACCAAATCCTGTTCCAAACATGTCTTAGCACTAAAATGACCGCCTTTTGATCGCAAAGTATGATTGCAGACCTCCTCAACAGCTCCTACAACAAGAATTATAGGTGGAGCTCGGTTTAATGAATTATTTCTTCCGTTCTGCTTAACAAAAAATTACATAAACTATCCTACCGGACAGTACACAGCACTATGAATTTATTCCAAATTTTTGACCGTAAAGTCGATTTAAAAAAGAATCCAGAATATTCTTGATTTCATATCGAAGTTATCCACGTTTATATTATTATCGTAGTTGCCTCTTATCATGATTATTAGACTGCGGATCTTTATGCATTTATGAAGAAATTGATTGGGTGAAATATAGAATAGTAAAGGACTTAAAAAATTCAAGAATGTTGTAATGTTGCTTTTAATGTAACAAAGTCGTTGAGGGATCATATAAAATGTTATTCCTGCTTCCCACAATCAATGCAAAACATTTTTATTTCGCATAATCATCCGCATTAATGAATGAACCGCAATAATGATTAGGATTTTTCGGATTAGGCAAATATGTTAACACATTACCGACCGGTGATTATAGTTGTTTATTAGTGATTATAGTGATTATAGTGAGCATAGTTTTGAAAAATCTATGGTACATGGCTAAACACTTCTTAATGTAACCTTCAATAGCAACAGCAATTTTCATTGTGATCTAACAAGTGAATAACGTCATCTAATAGTCTCATTTAAGATTGTACTGTTAGGTTCAATTCAGAAAGTTCGTAGCCTGATACATAAATAGTATTGGTAGCAGCAATAACATATCGTTGAAAACATCCGTCCTTGATGTGAACGTACCATCAATTACTTTAGACAGCTGATTAAAGTAGACGTGTTTGCTTTGGTTAGAAAAATGAAAAATCGTGCAGTCATTCAAGCAGAAAGGAAATTTTTGATGATATGGTGAATGTGTTAGGGGACAGTGCTCCTTCATATGCAATGGTAAAAAAATGGGTTGCTCTATTTAAACATGATCGTACAGACATTAATGATAATCCACGTTCAGGACATCCATCAACTGCAACCACTTCAGAAATGATTGATCATGTCCATGATTTGGTTTTGGACGATAGCCGATTAACTGTGGTTGATTTAGCTGAGACTACAGGCATCTCAACTGGATCAGTTCTGAGATCTTAACTAATGAATTAGGTTTGAGAAAGCTATTGACAAGATGGGTGCCGCATTCGTTAAATTCGGATCAAAAACGCATTCGCGTGAAATGTTCTCAACAACATTTGAATCGTTTGCAAAAAAATGAAACTGACTTTGGATGAGACTTGGGTTTACCACTATGATCGTGCATTGCGACAACAAACTGCAGAGTGGACTGAGCCCGGTTGTTCAGCTCCAAAGCAGCCAAAGTGGTCAAAATCGACAAATTCATGGCATCCGTTTTTTGGGATGCAAAAGGAATTTTGTTAATTGATTACCTGGGAAAACAATAACAGGAGAGTATTAGTCAAACCTTTTGGATAAACTGGATGCATAAATTCGGGAGAAAAGACCTGGCTTAGCGAAGAAAAAGTCATTTTTCACCAGGACAATGCACCGACTCACAAAGGTGTTCTGGCAATGGCCAAATTCAAGGAGTTACGCTATGAATTGTTGGAGCATCCACCATATTCACCGGGCCTTGCCCCCTCTGACTTCCATTTGTTCCCAAACCTCAGAAAATTCCTATGTGGCAGGCGTTTTTTATCAAATGAAGAAGTCATAGCAGTCATAGCAGCCGTAGATGAGTATTTTAGAGGTCTCGAGGAAAATCATTTCAGAGATGGTAAATAAATTAGAAAATCGCTGGAAAAAAATGTATTGACCTTAAGGGAGAATATACTGAAGAATAAATGTATTTTGACTCATTATTTCATGTTATTTCATTGTTAGGCTACGAACTTTCTGAATGACCAGTAAATAAGTAAATTTCTATGCTTTCCTTTGGTACAGCACAATTATTGAAAATCCTATTAATAGGCTTTCGGTAGGCGTAGTGTTAAAAGAAATTGAAAAAAATGCATATCTCTCATAGAAAGTGCAGAGATTCCAGTTTTATATAAATTCAGGAGTTTACATCTCGAAAGCAATGTTCTTGGATTTTTTCAGATTTTGCTCTGTAAAGTAAAAATAGCATGTTATGGCGACACGAATCGTTTGAATTGTCAACAACGCAGTAAAATGTACCAATTTTTGGGCCCGTTATCACGTGACATCTTACATTTTGTCCGATAGAACCGGTATACCATGTACGCACTCGTTACCGGCACCACTCGTTAATTACTCGGAAGGATGTTACAACATAGGCGCGAAAAACGATACCGGCGTGTAATGAAATTAAGATAAGGCGGGGAACGGGCGGAGCGATCGTTCGAGCCGTTATTCGCGACCGTTTCACTCGCCATTACGTGACTCGACGATTCTTGAGTGGACACACACCACCGGTGAAAATTATTTGATCGCTCGTGGCACTCGCAGTTTAGAATGTAACGTACACTGGTGATTATTATTTCGTGATCCGTGGGCCCGTTCGATCAAATACAGTTGCCCCGGGCTGGAATTCTGTAACAAGTACACACGTTAGTTGACTGACCTTTAACTTTAATTAAAACTTGTCTCCTCGAACTGCGCCGTTCAATCCTTACGTCGCCCGGTCGACTCAATTTCCTCTTGAACTCCTCAATATGCAAAACGTTCAATTCGGTAGACCAATCAGGGCGGTGGCCAACTGCATCATACGTGCACGCGACAACCAGCGTTTATTTTATGTAAAAATCTCGAACTCATTTTGTTTAGTCAGTTTATAATTGATGGGAAATTTTGGTGCCAAGACATGTTAACGATCATGATAAGAGACAACTACTAAATAATATAAACGTGGATAACTTCGATATGAAATCAAGAATATTCTGGGTTCTTTTTTAAATAGACATTACTGCCAAAAATTTGGAATAAATTCATAGTGGTGTGTACTGTCCGGTAGGATGTTTATGAATTTTTTCGTAATTTTTTGTTAAGAGAGCAGAAGAAATAATTCATTAAACCGAGCTCCACCTATGATTCTTGTTGTAGGAGCTGTTGAGGTCTGCAATCACTTTGCGAGCAAAAGGCGGTAATTTTGGTGCCAAGACATATTTAGAACAGGATTTGGCCCTTATTTGCTCTGAATCTGCAGACCAAAAGTATTTAACTATAAAGTTTTGTGCCAAAATTCCATGCCAAATGTAGGTCAAATCGAGGGCAGGGTCTATCCTCGTTATATGTAGAGGGCAGGTCGGTCGCGCTAATAGCGAACCTAACCTTGCTTCCAGAGCAAATATCGGGCAAAATCGTTATTTTCATTATTTTAAGAGTTGTAAATATATCAATTATTGAAAATGAATGAAACTTAAATTTTTATAATGTAGAAATTTAAATAAAATTCGATTGTCCCTCCTACAGCAAGGTGTACTATTATTATATTTTGCTCGATATTTACTCTTGAGCTTCACAATACGCAAAACGTTTAATTCTCTATGTAAAAATCTCGAACTCATTTTGTTTAGTGAGTTTATAATCGATGGGAAACGTTGCATATGGAGATAATTGATTTTATTGATCATATGTAATAGAGTGATAAGTAGACTGCGAATCTTTATGCAAAATAAAAATTGTCTGCATCGATTGCAAGAAATCGAAACTAAATTGAATGTTACTTCTTTCCTTAATGATTTTAATACAGGAGAAATCATATATTGACATCTTAAATATTTTAAATTTTTCAACAACTTTGAATTTTATCTACTCAATTTTGCTATAAATGCGGAAACAGATTGTTCCGTCTTTTGCTACAAAGTTTGTTGTCAAGTTCATACCAAATCAAGAACAGATTGCTTACTGGAGGTGGATCCAAAAAGTATTTTGAACACTAAATTTCCGATTCTTCAGAAATTGTGGATATTTAAATTGTCATAGTTTCGTTAAAAACATTGTACAACAATAAACCCGATTTCATTCTAAAACTTGAAGTCTCTACACTCTACATTGATCATAATCGTCAAATAGTATTACGAAATCTGCACTGCATTGCATCTTTCAGAGGTCGTGGAAGCAATATTTCCAGCCAGTAGGATATGCAAATTCAATTCTTGTTCGTTAATAAATAGTGTTTGCCACTGAAACTCGTAATTGCTCGCTAATTAAAACATGCTGGCCACCTACAGTATGGCGGAAGTTCTAATACGACAAGAACAGGAATTCTAGCAGCAAAAATCTGAAATTAAATTCACCGAGGTCTTATTAAGTGTACTAATTCCTTCAAATTAATCAGACAATAAATATGGAACTATGTCGGCAGAATAACAAGTCGATGAACGCTTCATTGTGAGAAACTGTTCGCACAAGAAGAATAGTAATAAATTAAAATTTCAAACTCAAAACATCGATTTTAGATTATCGAGCTTGTTTTCACGATATCGAACTTCTAGAATTAAACATTTTTCGTATTAAACTTCTAGAATTAAATATTTTCAGTATTAAACTTCTGGAACTAAACATTTTTGGTATTCAATTTCTAGAATTAAACATTTTTGATATTAAACTTCTAGAATTAAAC
>CM052255.1:112504-126862 GCA_028455795.1 Lasioglossum marginatum | reverse complement strand
CCTTTTTAGTGCACTTTAATATAAGCGTGGTTTTTAAAAAGTTTTTTATATATTTTTTTATTTTCTACTTTTTAATCTACATGTGAGGGGATGACTCCGAGAGACGACGTCTCTTGATGTAGTCCGGAATGGGACTGAGCTCCTTCGGTGCGAAGTGGGTCAGTGGAGTGGGGATGAGTCAGAGTGCGCATGCGTAGTGGAGTAGGGAGCGCTGACGCGCGGAGTGGGGATCGCTGAACGCGATGACTCACTACTGTATGTCGCACGGCGAGGTGTGACGGTTAATATTAAAATTTTTTTTTTCTCCTAGACGCACAGTTTTTTTTTAAAATTTGTTTTTTAATATTGCATTGTCATCCAGTTCTGAGCTATGTTTAAAGTTTCAAGTCTCTAGCTCATCGGGAAGTGGTTTAAAATTCGATTACAAGATTTGACGCATACAACAACAACAACTCGGCAAGCTAATATAAGGTAAAATGGTACAAAAATACCATTTTACCGGCGTGGTAAAATGGTACAAAAATACAGTTGTTTCCTTGCCATATTTATTAGTTTTGTACAAAAAATAATAAATTATAAAAATATAAACAATTTTGTTATGTACAAATATAAAATAAAGGAACTGTACTAAAAGAAATGTCATAATCAAATATTATTAATAAGAGCAGTAAAATAATAATTTTTAACATTAGAAACAAAAAATGTAATATAAAAAATAAACCATTACAGTATTACAATACAATAAAGGAACAAAACATATAGTATTATTATTAAGAAGATACTAATAACTAAGAGTAAAAAGATAGTATAGATACTAACAATAAGAGTAAATATCATATAAAAATCTTGTTTTGTAGTCTATTATATAATATCTATTAATAGAAAAAGCATTAAATAATTTATTAACTGCATATTTTTGAAATGTGATTGTAAAAAACATAATGCATCTATTGAACTGTCATTAAGCCTGGAACGTATTTTTCTGCACAAATTACCTACAGTTGAAAATACTCTTTTCGCATCCACGCTGGTTGGTGGTATTGTTAATAATAAGCGATATAGTTCCTCTAAATATTTGCCTCGATGTCCTTCATCTTCTAACAACTCGGTCTCTCGTCTAACGGTTTTGAATAAATCTATTCTTTGTATTACTTCTGTATTATTGTTTGTGGCAATTTTTTTATTTATAGCTAATTGTAATTTCTTCTCGAGAGACAATTCTTTTCCGATATTAACATCAACATCATCTTCAACGAATTCTTCTGGATAGGTTTGTGTTTGCTTTTCATAAATGTTTTTGTGGAAATTTACGACGAACTTAATTAAATTTGACATTGTTAGCCTCTTTTCTTACTTTTCGTTTTCTTTTTAAAAGTCGTTATAATTATGTAAATACCTTAAAATATTTTCTAGTTCACTATGCCTTTCCTCTATACGAATTTTCAATGCACTGTATAATTCCTCAGACAGTGGCGTCTCTTGATCTTTAAGTGATTGCAACATAAAATTTATTGTTGCATTTGCTGATAATAAGTTGGAAATTTCAAATGATTGATGTTGGTACTACTGTAAATACGTATTTCAAATAAGAGTAGATGCCCAAAGAAAATATTTATTATTTATAGCTAATTCCCAATAATACCGGTATTTAACCTTGGCAAATACCGGTTTCACAAAATTGCAAAATAGCACGAAATACCGGTATTCGGTATACCGGTGTACCGGTATTGCAATCCCTAGTGATATTATACAATCCGACGAATAAATGATAGAACTTTAAATTCTAGTGCGAGGAATCCAAGACCTAACCCAGACCCGCTACTATGTGTAGAAACCACTATGGTAGAGTTCTAACCTCTCAAACGAGCAACTTCACTCGTATATCGTCGGCCTCATATGAAAATACTAAAGCAGTTAAAAAATTTGATATTAGTGAAATAAGTGGACTTATGCAAGTTTCACACTATCATAGGCAATCTCGGACTTGCGCAGCTTTCAAATTCTGATATTGTGGCGCTACTTAACAACAAGTTTTATCATTTTTCCGTCGAATTGTACAGTATTATATTCAGAAAAGTTGAAAATTTTTGGCGCCCTGAGTGAAAGTTCAGCCCTACTTCGTTTTCCGACTGTTGACAAATGTATGACCAAAATCTTCAAGCACGCTTAAGGAAAAGAACGTGTTTATTAATACATTATTACATCGAATGCTCAAAATTATTATCCCTTGCTTTTTGCAAAGATCAATCCTGTCCAAGAAGCTGTGTAATTTACTGTATAATTTGGTCTATTGTAAGATACCATAATAATTGAATCTAAGATATCTCCAGACTTAAGGTACCTAAGCTGATTATTTGAAATATTGCTACTTTACACCAACCGTACCGGGTACAAAATGTGTCGGATATATATTGTTCTTGTTCTATCAAAATTACAAAACTGAATTTATTTAGATTTTTCACAATCTTTATAATATGTGCTCGAATAAAGAAAATTGAATAATTTCTACTGAAAGCACATCTTTATACAGTAGGGCCCCGATTAACCGGGTCTCGATTATAAACAAATGTGCGTTTAAATATATGATTATATTATGAATAAATTTTCAAAAATAAAAAATTTGGCTGCTCTACTTTACTGGACTCAAAATTTGTGCCTTTCTCCTATAAATTATTATGTATTTGCTATGTAATCCAATAGATTTGTACGAGGGATGGCTGCAGATCGAAGTTTCGATCCTGTAGGATCAATGGTTCAGGAGTTATGGTTGCTTAAAGTTGAGCATTTTCAGTGTTTTTGACAGATAAGGGGGCCGCCATATTGGTTTGTAGTGACGATCGTGCACTGCTTACCGAGCAGAACGGCTAGATGGCAGCACGGGCACGCGTTAATGCTGATAATATAGGGCGGATATTGCGGGTGATTGTTGTTGGAATTTTTGAAGACATGGCCACGATGTCTAGGTTAAGTCTGGGTTAGGTTTCTGTAAATATTTTCCACGATATTTCTTCGTAAACATTTTCTGAGATATTTTCTCTATGTTAGCGATATTATCATGTGCCTGTACTGCTGTCTAGTGGTTCTGCTCGGTAAGCGGAGCACGATCGTCATTACAAACTAATATGTCAGAAGCACTGAAAAATGCTCAATTTTAAGCAACCATAACTCCTGAACCATTGATCCTACAGGATCGAAACTTCGATCTGCAAGGTCCCCGGGTAGAAATCTACTGGATTACATACCAAATACATAATATTTTATAGGAGAAAGGCACAAATTTTGAGTCCGGAAAAGTAAAGTTTACCGAAAAATTTATTTTGGAATATAATGTACATTTTAATTATTGCCTCGGGTCTCGATTATCCAGCGGGCCTCAATTTATCCGGGCTGTTTGTCTCCCGATCGAGCCGGTTAATCGAGGTCCTACCACAATTTCAATAATTAAAAAATAAACAATGTGGAAGGGGTCATTTGACTGGTCGTGGTACGGTTAGTGTTAAAATTATCTTCAGCGTAACGAATTCATTATACTTTATGTCATTTTAACAATTAAAACCTCCGGAAAATATTGAATATTGCCAAATAATTAAATTACGACGACAAAAATAGATATAAAAATTTTCTGAAACTGATGACAAATACCATCGTAGCGTAGAATTTTCGTCTGAGAATTTTTTTTGTTAACGAACACGGCAGTTGGTACGCGTGTGCAAAGTGAAATTATCTTTCGGACGGCCAATATCAATTAATTGCCCCAGAATTGTTGACGTAATTGCGTTCATCCTCTTTTCTTCAATTTAAATTCGCTAAGTTTTCTACATGGATATTGAAGCGTCAGGTATGTACTTTCATCTGCAATTATTGTTAACACAAAGGTAAGTTGTACATACTGTTAACATACTATGTTCTATGAAATACTATTTTTGTTTAAAAAATATTGATATGCTTACTTTAGCTAGAGTTATACAAAAAGTTCCGAATAGTATACCGATTTCTTTTTACTAGTTCGAAAAAATGTCTGATAACTGATATAAAAAATTAAAAAATGAATCCCTTTCTTTCCCTTTTCGATCAATAGATTTACAGGTAGTCGCGTCTCAACCGCGCTGTAAAGAAAATGAAGATTACCAGAAAAGAACTATTTAAAATAAAAAAGAAAATTAAAGAAAAAAATATAAAATCTTATTTTATATATAAAATATTATATTAAATATTATATATAATATTAAATTATATATAAAATCTTATTTTATATTTTTACCACGTTTTTATTAGCTCGCTTTTCTTGTCTGTCTGTCTGTTTGTTTGTTTGTTCGTTTGTTTGTCTGTTTGTTCCGCACAAATGTTGCAATTGATTTTAAACTAACTTCCCGATGAGCTGGAGACTTGAAATTTTAAACATAGCTCAGAAATGGATGACAATGCAATATTAAAAAAAAGTTTAAAAGAAAAACTATGCGTTTAGGAGAAAAAAATTTAAATATTATCCGTCAAACCTCGCCGCGCGACGTTATCGCATTCAGCGATCCCCACTCCGCGCGCCAGCGCTCCCTACTCCACTACGCGTGCGCACTCTGACTCATCCCCACTCCACTGATCCGCTTCGCACCGAAGGTGTGTTACGGTATGTTGCCGTATGTTTGTTTACCAAGCGAAAGAACCGTTACACCGTTGATTCTCCGTCGAACCTATATCTTTGACATTTTACCACGGTGTTTGCTTTCGATATTACACGGTCGCAATACCGCCTGAAATTCACTACATGACTCTGTTATAATCTCATCAAAATGTTTAAAATCGATTAAAAAAAATTTTTTAAATGAAAAAAATGAATTTTGTTTAGAAAATACCACGTTTCTAAGACAGGCTAAAAAGTATAAAATAATTTTTCCTAGCCCCATTCAGATTCCTGGCCCCATACAGATAGTCCCGAAAATTTATGATTGTGAATTTTTAATAGCTATGAAAATACTTGCAAGATTTAAAACGAAAAACGTGGGGCGCAAGACTTAAGTGAACATGCATCAATTATCTATTGCATGTGCCCCACGTTTTTCGTTTTAAATCTTACAAGTATTTCCATAGCTATTAAAAATTCACGATCACAAATTTTCAGGACTATCTGTATGGGGCTAGGAAAAATTACTTTCTACTTTTTAGTCCATCTTGAAAACGTGGTATTTAAAAAAAAAAATTAATTTTCTTTATTTAAGAAATTTTTTGTCGTCGTAAATTGTTAATTTGGCCTTATGTGCACCGGTGCGAAATCAGCACGGAAGGAGAGGAGTGTTGTGGTTCTCCGAGAAGTGGGAACGTGACTTGCAGTTTCTCAACACGAAATTCGCGTATCTGATTCGAACCTGTTCGCATGCATGATAAGTAGCGAGCGCGAAACCCGGTCGGCCGATTTTCAGCGACCGCAACATGAACTTGATCCATTAGTATTGTGCAATGGATCACGTGGGTGCGTAGGCTACTCGTTTTACCGGTGTCCTTTTTAAGACCTGGACGATGTAAACGGGCACGCGGCGCTCGACCATTCGACTGGCGAATCTGATATTGCTATTGGATAGACATCCGACTCAATGCTATAATTAGAATATAGCGAAACAGAAGCTTCGATAGTCTTTGGCATAATTTTATCCCAGTACGGGAGACCGGGGCTGGAAGTTCCGATTTTTTGAAGTAACATCAAATCACTGGAAAATGCCTGAAAATGGTATACTATATTTAGTAGTGATTAGTAATTTATTTTGATGATATATGATCGAATGTGTGATCATTGAATACAACCCGTGGCAGAAAGTTTTCGATCGGAGACATTGATACGGATTTCACAGAAAACATTCATATTTTAGAAGTATAAAATATTATTTTATGGAGTTAAAACTGATGGGAAATTAAAAGGGGCTTATTAAAGAATGAAAAACAACGTATTTTTCTTTTAATTTTAAAGAATTGTTTATGACAATTAATGTCCTTTTCAATCTTCTTGCAATTTCTCTGTTAGAAAGACTCATATGTGGAAAGCAATAATTTGGCCCTTTTTGTTATCGTTTAACGATTTTCTCGTGTTATTGTGCCTTAATAATATTAAACGAACATAAAATATTTTTTATAATTTTTAAACTTTATAAATCTGTGTATTTGCCATACAAAAACGTTCAAAAAATTGCACTATCAATAGTAATTTTTAAATATTTCTCCGTGAACCTAAGATTATTTCGTATCTTGTACTCGATAATTTACAAAGTATTTTTGAAAGGTATGTCTTTACACTAATACTGTTGATAGTCGACTGACTGCTTACACAATGTGTAGAATACATCCTTGCGAAATGAAAACAAATGCCACAGTACACTTCCGAAAACGAAAATAAAATTAGAAGCAGTAAACCAGCCAACGCACAGTGGGCCAAATCGACGCGCTAGCTGTTCACGCCTATTTCACCATTATTTCAAAACATAAAGACCACATTAAATATATCGTTGGATTCGTCTTGGCGTCGGCTATAACATTATTGAATAAAAAATATATAGTTATAAATAAATAATCAAGGTGACCACAATTTTTTATTAAAGAAGAATTATTGAAACTTTTTGTATCGAGATTTGTAGAAGACTGAGTACTGATTAGTTTTTGTAGGAAACATTTTTTTTTCACACCACCAGAAATGTCTGAAAACTCGTGTGAATAATGAATAATAATTGAAAACTGGCTGTTCAGGCTTTCAAACAAGAGTAATCCATAATGTTTGAATGAATGAATTTTATGACATTTAATGAAATAACAAAAATGTGTTATTATACTGTTTTATTTCAAGAATTACAAATATTCAAACAATAATAAGTATTATATTTTACAAAGTTACTGACTATAATCCATTAACCATACAGATTTGCGGCTTATAATTGTATTTATCTATTAATAAACAAAAATCTATACTATAATTCCTCTTAACAAAGATAAAATACAGGTTTTCAATACGGAAAAACTGCTGTGATGCTATGATCTCTCAAATGATTCAACTGAGCTAGCAAGAAATTCGAATGTTTATTAATGGTTGAATAATATAAAATATACATAAGGTAGATTTGGGTTAGGCCTTTACACTCTGAAGAGTCGCGGAGTGGTCGTCACGCGACGCTTTAAACCATCATACTTTCCAAACGGGGGTGAGCGGGGACGAGAACTTTGCAGGATCTTTTAGAGGAGACGTTGCTGAAAATGTTCCACTTTGTTAGAGCATGCACTTTTATGAACTTTTTAACTTATCCCTTATCAAATGTGAAAGACTTTGATGGTTTTCCTTAGTTGACCAAGTATTTTTTTTAATAATAAATTATGAACATTAACGTTTAGTTCCTGGGGCGTTCTCAACATAGATATACATTATTCATAAAAAAAAATTGGGCACTTAATCTTCAGTAGGTTTCCTAGGACATCGTTATGAAGAAAAGGAATTTTTTCGTTGATAAATCGTATCTGAAAAAGTTTGATCTTTGAACTCTGGATTCTTTGAATCTAATGGACATTTAAGAAACATTGTACATTCGTTAAAAATCGATATGAGGACTTTGATTTTTTAGCTCATGAACAGCTAGCGTGTCGATCTGGCCCACTTTGCGACGCGGCTAGTGAACCTATCATTATTTCGACCACTGTACTTTCTTGCCAATCCAATATAATACTAAATGCTACGTAGGTTTATATGGAAAACGGGACTTATAGCCGCACTCTACCCTAATTGATTGGTTCTTTTCGGATGGTAAGTTAACTGTTTAGCGTGGTGTCATTAATCCTCTCGGGATTCTCGCCGGTCGGTCGCAGCTCGCGGGGATAATCGATGATCCCCGTGAAAAACACGGCTCGCATTTGTCAATAGGGGAACTGGTCGGTCGGGTTCCGTTCCTGGGTTTTCTCCTCGATCGTCGCGAGTTCAGGAGGTCAGCGCTTGATTCCCGAAGGTGAAACGAATCGCTGCAACCGAGGCGAGTCGACCACGGCCACCGGAACGGTGCAACGAGATCGCGGTGCACCGATGCACTCGATGCACCGTTCCGCGTCCTGCGCGAACAGCGTGTGCCATTTGACGCTCGAAGAACGAACGTGCAAGCATCTCGGCATTAAAGATGGAGAGGTCCAGCCGCCGCGCCGCGCCGGCGACCCGCGCATTTGTTCACGTGCCTGGTAATAGCCTATCATAAGCTGTCTTGATACACAGCCGCTCAAAAATCCTTTGATCATTCACAGCGTTCACGGTTTGCTGAACAAAAAAGTCGATTTTGTAATCCGCTGCATTATGATCGCGGCTCCATCATTTCTATTCGGTTGCGCCGATCGCCAGCTGAATTTTCATAGATTATCCCAGAAGAATGAGGAAGACATGTTTTACAGACAATATGATTCGATATTTTAATTTTTTATTACAGTAAGGAGTACAACTGAACCAATAACCACAAGTTTTGTATAAATTATTATTTATTGCTAAGAACATAGAAGAATAACAAAGAATCAACATTATAATTATTTTTATCATAGATGGAAGTAGCTTAAGAGATTTTTTTCAATAATTAATGTCTCCTCGTTTAGCAATGACAAAAAAAATAAATTGACTCGGTTTTGCACCGGTTCGTACAAGAAATGTTTACGTGCAATGTTCTAGTAGTATGTTTACATCTAGCACTTCGGCATGTTTACAAAATATTAGTCTACGTCGTAACACTCTTCGCAATTAGTCGAACGTAAAAGTGAAGTAAGAATAAATATGAAGTCAATTGCTCTTAATTGTTTAAAAAAAGTTATTTCTCTTTTGAATGACGGCATGTCAACGCATGAGACGGCGAAAACTTGAGGTGTTAGTCAATCGACAGTGCAGAGAATAAGAAAACAATACTGTAAAATATATTATTAAATGTTGGAGGAAGACCAAAAAAATTATCACCGCAGGATGAACGACGGACTATACGGTTTGTCACATCTGGTGAAGCTTCAAGTGCTATTACAGCTGCAAAATTATTTAAAAAAGATACGAATATACAAATGAGCCAGTGGACAGCACGAAGAACCCTCAAAGGAGCTGAGTTTAGAAGCATTAAGAAAAAGGAAGCCAATGTTATCGAAAAAAAATATTAAACGTCGTTTAGAATTTGCTACAAAATATCAAAACTGGACAACTACTGACTGAGAACGGGTTATCTGGTCAGACGAGACCAAAATTAACAGAATTTGTTCAGATGGCATGTCTTGGTGCTGGATTCGTAAAAAGGAAAGGCTTAAACCACGACACGTGAAACAAACGTTAAAGCATGGAGGCGGATCCCTAATGTTCTGGGGGTGCCTAACAGCATTTGGTGTTGGATCACTTCATCGAATTAATGGAATCATGAATCAGTACATGTACAAGGATATTTTACAAGATCATCTCACAGATGCTGTTGAAAATATGCCTTTTGAAAAAAAAAATATAATTTTCATGCATGACCGAGACCCTAAGCACACTGCTAAAAGTGTAAAAAATTGGCTCAGTACTAAAAAATGTTCTGTTCTGGATTGGCCTGCACAGAGTCCCGACCTCAACCACATAGAGAATCTAAGGGGTTTACTAAAAAGACGATTTCGGGATTCATATGATTCCCAATCAACTTTAATCACAGATTTGTATGATAGAATTCAAGAACAGTGGGAACAAATATCTCCGGATTATTGCAAAAAATTAGTAGAAAGTATGCCAAAGCGAATTAGTGCAGTTTTACAAGCACAAGGGTTGTGGACGAAATATTAAACATAAATAATATATTAAATATTGCCAAGTATTGGACGTGGTGCAAAACCGAGTCAATCTATTTCTTTTTGTCATTGCTAAACGAGGAGACATTAATTATTGAAGAAAATTTCTTAAGTTACTTCTAACTATGATAAAAATAATTATAATCATGATTTTTTGTTATTCTTCTATATTCCTAGCAATAAATAATGATTTATACAAAACTAGTGGTTATTGCTTCAGTTATGCTCCTTACTGTATATCGATTAAGTATATTCTGTTTAAGTGTTAGTATTTGCGACTTGTTGATAATATATACAATAGAGTAGTTCCAAATAATTAAAAAAAATCTGTGGCGAGTTTGGATTAAACATTCAAATAATTAATTTAACGCTCATAAAATCGTTTTTCTCGTAATATCTTTTAAATCATTTACCGCGTCGACAAATATGTTAAACAAAACCTGTAGATCTGGACAGGCTGCGTCTTTTATGTAGTATTACCTTTTTTCGTAAAACAAACGGTTTTCGAAGAAATCGAGAAAAACATCGGACCAAAATCCAAAAATCTTTTCTTCAATTTGAAAATTAAAGTGCGATTTCATTATCTTTTATCAATAAACATTAGCGAGAAATGTGTATTTTTTTTGTCGAACTTGCTGAATTTATTTTTTGTAATTGCAGATTTTTTGTTGGAGATTCTATATATATTCTTTTTTTGAAGTCTTAAAAATTTTTTAGTTCCAGATTCTCAAGGGTGAAGGTCTTATAAAGAGAACTGCGTTTAGGAAAATCCTCTAGAATGAACCGTTAAATAAATATAAAAAGACGCAGTCTGTCAAGATCTACAGGTTTCACTTAACATACATATTTTTCGCCGCGGTGAATAGTTCAGAAGATATTCGAGAAAAACGATTTTACGAGCATTAAATTAATTATTTTAATGTTTAATCGTCTTGGGGTACGTTTTCCCGTTATCCGATCGAGTTCAAACTTTGCACAGATTTTTTTTTAATTATTTGGAACAACTCTGGAGTACTAACATGGTCGTTCGACAGGTTACTGGCGGCAACTCATGTCGGGCGAAGATATTTTGCTTTCTGGTACGAAAAAAACGTCGACGTTGTAAATTTCAATGGAAGGTTTCTCAAGATAAAAGTCTGCTCTATCGCGTGATATAGTTCGATTTTACGCTGGTACCTTATTTTTTAAAATAAACTGAAAAATATCCTCAAAAATTGGTGCAAAAGACATTCAAAACATGCAAAGAGCATTTTAAACATTCATAATGTATTAACCCTTTGCACTCGGAACTATTTCAACTGGAAAATTAAACATTTCTTCCGATCTAGAATATTTCCATTCCCTATGATTTTTGAAATTTTACAATACCTAAAAGTTTAGTAATTGATTAGATACCGACATATTTAATAATGTAAACAATATTTTAAATAATGGTACAGCAATTTTTAGTGGTGCCTCAGAGGGGACAACCAATTGCAAAGAGTTAATATTGGATATCACTGTATTCGGGAAAGTCTACAGAATCTTTTGCTGTGAAGAACAATTCACTATCTTTTATAATAACTGTTATAATTATTTGTTTAAAGTTGAAAAATATGTCTTTTCTTCAAAATCAAATTTCTCAAAAACTGTGCGTCTAGGGAAAAATTAAGGGCAGATTCGGAATCAGCGCAAAAAACTCTAAGAATCGCATAGCGAAAATTGAAACGTTTTTTGGCTGTTGTGAATCTGTATGTGAAATAAAAATGTTTTGGATTGATTGTGAGAACCAGGAGTAACATAAAAATTGATTTCATCCCTTAACGACTTTGTTACATTAAAAGCAACATTACAACATTCTTGAATTTTTTAAATCTTTTACCGCTTTATATTTCACCCAACCAATTTCTACATAAATGCATAAAGACCCGCAGTCTACTAATATAATTAAAGTTGCAAGCTGCCACCAGTTCAGTAAACTGGACATTCTGACAACGCTGATTCGGATAAATGGAGGTCGGATGACTGCTGTATTCTCATTGTATTCCCTCTTTTCCTGTCATCGATTTCTCACCCTTTGTCTCGATTTGTCTCAGACACTTTAATATAGGATTTACATCGCAAACAACGAAGGGGAATCCCGAGAGGCTTAACAGCTTAACAGAAAGAAGGCAATTAATTATACCGTCCTGTCCTACTATCGATTTTTCACCTTTCATCTCAGTGATCGGTAGACACTTAAAGATAGAATTTATAGTCGCGAAGGAATATTTATTCGTTATCGTATGTCTCTGTTTCCGGGTAATTTATGTCTCGAGTTATGCTGTCGAGTTAGTATGCTTTCCTGACGGCCGCTTTTGGGTCGATTATTTAGAATTATCAGAGTGCTTTGATACTATTGCCACGCCTTAGAGCCGCAGGTTATGTATTAGATTCGTTTTGAAATTTAGTGTTGCTTAGTTACCTTAATTGACGGGTCACTAATGACTTCGACGACCGGTAGACGAATCGTTGGTGATTTCAACGCGTGGTAGATGGATCGTCGAGGAATTCCACGCGCGGCGAACGAATAGCTGGCGACCTGAACGCGTGGTAGATGGGTCGCTGGTGATTTCGACGCGTGGTGGTCTTATGGCTGATCAATTTAGTACGTAGTACGCCAATGGCGTAGCAACTCAACACGTAGAAGGTGGATCGCTGGTGATTTTAATGCGTGCTGTGTGACTCAAAAATGAATTCAACGCGTATTAGATTGATCGTTGGTGATTTCGATGCATGATAGTTGCATGGCTGATCATTTTAGCACGTGGTACGCAAATGGCTCAGCAACTCAACACGTAGTAGGTGGATTTAATGGTACGCTGGTGATTTTAATGCGTGGATGACCCACAAATGAATTCAACGCGTGGTAGTTGATCATAGCTGATCATGTTAGCACGAGGTACGTACATCAATCGGTTGTACAGTAAATTCTCTATCGACGCAACAGTCTCGGGGGGACTGGGTTGCGTTGATCTCCGGCGGACAGTAGGCCAGATCGTAAAAATAGGAGGAAAAAAATCTAAAATTATATTTATATCAATGGCAATGCTACTGTCTATGTATTTTGCTATTTTAAATCGAATGTGACAAAACTTAAATCGATATAATCAGTAGTTTTCAAAATATGTTGAAATTTATATTTGTAAAACGAAAATCTCCGAAAATATTGATTATACGCAAAAATGTTTCAGATGAAAGTTGTTCAATACCGAGGGGGACATCGTGTGGTGGAACTTCTATTTTTCCCGGTGGACACACCAAGATGAAGGGCAACTTTCTTTTTTTAAATGGAATGATACGTTTTTTTATCCACCATCAAATAGTGCGTTTCAAGACGAATTCAACGACCTATGACTCAAAGTCATTCAAGGTCAAACTTGTAGTGAAGTTTTTGGTGTGACAGTCCTCGTTTTGGTGTGAAATTTGGTGTGAAAGTTCGAAGGCACGAAGTAAAGTACAAATAAAGCGATCCCCTCCTTTTTTCTGCATTTCCCTGCAAGTTTGACTTTGAATGACCTTGAGTCATAAGTCGTTGAATTCGTCTTGAAACTCACTATTTGATGGTGGATAAAAAAACGTATCATTCCATTTAAGAAAAGAAAGTTGACCTTCATCTCACCTTGGTGTGTCCACCGGGAAAAATAAAAGTTCCACCACACGATGTCCCCCTCGGTATCGAACAACTTTCATCTGAAACATTTTTGCGTATAATCAATATTTTCGGAGATTTTCGGCTGTAACGCTTTATAATTTCCACCCTGTATTTTTCAAGACCAGCTACCGAAAAATGTTGATTTTGTAATTTATTTTGTAAATAAGTTACAAGAATTTGCCGATTTTTTGTTGTAGTGGATTGTAATAGTCCTAATTTTTGCAGATGAAGTACCATGTCGCGTCGAGTTATAACAGGTCCACGATCAACCAAAAAAATTATTTCTCATAAAACAGCAACTAACAGCAAAAAACTTTTGAATTTATATGAAGTATAAGAATGTTACTATCGACTAAAAATAGTTTCAATTAGTAACATTTGGTAACTTAGGCTCTGCACTTTACAAAATGTGAAATAGCTTACAAGAAACGAACATTATGACTGTCAAGATTTCTGGAAATATAAACAATAATCTGAATCACCAAACTGAAATAAATCTGTAGTTCTGTACTTACTTTCAACTGCTGAATTCATGTTATTATGAATATAAAAGTCTTTGATAATAGCTAGATATTCACAACACACGTTCTGATACTCAATATTTCGCAGCAAACGTTCGAGAAACGTACAACAACGCAACGCGACATTTGCCTTCGTCATTTGTTTCATTGTTGATAATACTAATACCAGAGGTCATTTAACGTCTCAGGGGAATGTATAGTACATAAAATATTCACCAATACTTTTTATACAATTTTTTTACTTTCAATTTCGGACTTTTTTCCTCCTACTTTTACGATCTGGCCCACTGTGCGGCGCACAGTGGTCGATTTACTCCAAAACGTGGCGAAAAATCAAATTTTTCTTTGATTTATACGAAACTAGGTATCTTGGGG
>CM052255.1:82568-112404 GCA_028455795.1 Lasioglossum marginatum | reverse complement strand
AATGGAAGAGTAGTTAGAAAGAAACCATTTATTAACGAAAAGAATAGGAATAAACGAAAAATCTTTGCAAGGGAGCTAACTTCTAAGGATGAGACATATGGTGGAAGCATGTCATATTTGCTGAGGAAAGCAAATTCAATCTGTACAATTCCGATGGAAGAACTATGGCGGAAAGCGAATAAAGAGTTTAATTTTGAAAATACAAGAGGTACAGTGAAACACGGAGGCAGCGTAATGGTCTGGGGTGCATTTCGTCATATGGAGTCGGTAACCTAGTTTATTGACGGTATCATGGACAAAAATCATTATTTAAATATACTCAAAAATAATTTAGTTCAAAGTGCTGAAAAAATGGGGCTTAATAATAATTTTAAGTTTTACCAAGACAACGACCCAAGCACAAGTCACGTATTGTGCAAGAATTTTTATTATACCGCTGCCCAAAAATTCTTCATCCTCCGCCCCAATCACCGGACCTTAACCCTATCGAGAATTTGTGTGAATTTGGTATGAATTGGATAAAAAAACTCGAAAAACTCCAATTACATCGATAGCCGAATTAATACAAAGACTTGCAACTGAGTGGTCGAATATAACTGTTGAATATTTAAAAAAAATTACAAATAATATGCCAAACAGGTTAAGACATGTTCTTAAACAAAATGGTTATGCCACGAAGTATTAAACAAATTTTGTAATGCTAAATTATATTGTCTAAATAGAAAAATTAATGGTACATTAACACGAATGTTACATTATTTCTTTTAATAATTTTTACTATGAAATGTATGTATATTTTTCAAATAAATTATTTATGTTTATCAACATTAATAGATGTATTATTGCTAGAAACAATTCCCAGGACGATTGCTTTATCAACAAACGAATTATCAAGTCGTAAAGTTAGTTATAGCTAATGTCCGAATATTTTCGTGACCGACTGTAAATTTCATCCGTTACACATATCGTTACATCAGGAATTACACGGAAGCGATTTTCAAAATCGAGTTAATTTTTGTCAATGGGGACTGCATCAAAATCGTTCATTTTTTTTCGAATGTCTTGTTTACGGACGAAGAAACATTCAGTAATCATGCCTCAATTAATCTACGGAATGGTCATTATTGGTCCGTTGATAATCCACATTGGCTCCGAGAAATTGACCACCAAAAACAATGGAGCGTAAACGTGTGGTGTGGTATTTTGAATGATAAAGTAATCGGACCACACTTCATTACCGGAACGCTGACAGGACAAAAATATGCTCCATTTTTACAAAGAGATCTGCCAATTTTGTTGGAAGATGTTCCTTTGCAAAACAGATATGATATGTGGTACCAACATGACGGCTGTCCTGCTCATTATGCACGAGTAGCAAAAGAAATGTCGGATTCTAAGTTTCAGCAACTGTTTCATGGTCAGCACGTTCGCCTGATTTAAATCCACTGGATTTCTTTTTGTGGGGTCTGCTAAAAGAGACTGTGTACAAGAATGCTCCAACAACAATTGAAGATATGCGTCAGCGTGTCATCACAGCATGTATGAACATCACCTCGGATGTACTTGTCAGAGTTCAACATTCCTTTAGAGCCCGTTTACACCAATGTATCGACGTAGACGGCCATCATTTCGGACATGTATAAAATACAGGTATTCTGCTTCCATATTTTCGTTTTATACGATTTTTACTGTCCGTGACCTTGAATGACCTTGAATAATTATAGTCACTGAATTTCTAATGAAAGGGACTATCACTGTAGGTGTTTAAAAAAGGGTGCTTCCATTTTAAAAAATGAAGATGACCTTGATATTTCTAAAAAAAAATCACATAAAAACAAAAATTTTGTTGGTATCATGTGAGCCCCACTGAACCATTCAACTTTGTCCTTCAGACATTTGACGTATCTTTAAAAACAACAAAGACATTTGAGGTGTCGACGTTAGGTGACTCACTCTCTATATTTAATTATTATAGCTTAATTAATATAACTGCGAAAATTTGTGTGTCAAAAATTATCGTGTACTCTGAATATACTTCACCACAAAATGTTGTTTATGACAGCTAACTTTAAGTTGTACACGTCACTACAGTCAACAAAAAAAGATTGACAAATGGACTTCGGCCACTTTCAAAATAAACGGCTCAAATATTCAATAATTTATCACATTTACCAAATTTAGTGGTGATTATATAGAATAACCGGCACAATTATTATACACGTCGAACGCAGTTAACTGCTTAATGTGAAATAGGAAGTAATGATCGTCACATAGGTATGTTAGTACATACCAAACCTGGTAAAGACTTTCGGAGCATCAGAAATATCGTGCAAAAACGGAGAAAGGGTGCAATCGAATAATCACTTTCATCGGATGAAAGTACCCTTTTTCCGAGCGCCGGAAGTCACAAAACAATTGTTAAGTAATTGCCCAATCTCTTCCGTTTTATATAATATTTACGAAACTCCTTCCTTTCTCGATTTCCAATCCGAGACTCATCGATCCCTGTTAACACTGCTTCGTACAGCCGGGAATTTTTCTTGAGCAGATTATTGGCAATTAAGCGGGAATAACATTTTAGAGATCCAAGCAGGAAATATGTATAGCGAAACGTAAGCGGTGACTAATAACTGTACCGAGGAATCATTAATTTCTTACGAGTCCGAGCGATAAAACGATTGTGGTGAAAGGGAGACGCGATGCACGAACGTCTTTCGTGAAATTTTGCTCGTGTACGAGTCCTCGCGAATCGTTTCGACTGATTTTAGCTGCAGTTAGGTGCAGTGTGCGCGTTTTCTAAAGAACTAGTGAACAACGGGTCCCAACTATATTATGTTGAACTAGATTTTTCATAATTTAATCAAACCCCACCAAATTTTCTTGAACCACTACAACTTATAATACTTTTGTTCCTTTTATGAAAAGCATCCTCGAATTTTTTATCATTGTTTCCACTACACTAATCATGTTATTCTTGTTTCATTAAAGTATATCATTTCTTACTATAATTCACTCAATTTTGAGAGTTATTAATTAAACACCTCCGAATTTTCTAGAACCACCACAATTTATAATAAATACTTTTTCTCATTTCTAGAAAGCTTCCTCGAATTTTTTATCATTGTTTTTATTACGCCAATCAAGTTACTATTATTATTTTATTAGACTATATTATTTCTTACTAGGTATAGATCACTCAATTTTGAGAATTATCGACATTATTATTGAATTCAACTATATTTTTCATAGTCTAATTAAAGATCCCTCCGAATTTTCTTAAACCACAACAATTTATAATAAATATTTTTCTTCTTTTATAAAAAGCTTCCTCGAATTTTTTATCATTGTTTCCACTACACTAATCATGGTATTCTTATTTCATTAAAGTATACCATTTCTTACTATAATTCACTCAATTTTGAGAGTTATTAATTAAACACCTCCGAATTTTCTAGAACCACCACAATTTATAATAAATACTTTTTCTCATTTCTAGAAAGCTTCCTCGAATTTTTTATCATTGTTTTTATTACGCCAATCAAGTTACTATTATTATTTTATTAGACTATATTATTTCTTACTAGGTATAGATCACTCAATTTTGAGAATTATCGACATTATTATTGAATTCAACTATATTTTTCATAGTCTAATTAAAGATCCCTCCGAATTTTCTTAAACCACAACAATTTATAATAAATATTTTTCTTCTTTTATAAAAAGCTTCCTCGAATTTTTTATCATTGTTTCCACTACACTAATCATGGTATTCTTATTTCATTAAAGTATACCATTTCTTACTATAATTCACTCAATTTTGAGAGTTATTAATTAAACCCCTCCGAATTTTCTAGAACCACCACAATTTATAATAAATACTTCTTCTCATTTCTAGAAAGCTTCCCCGAATTTTTTATCATTGTTTTTATTACGCCAATCAAGTTAATATTATTATTTTATTAGACTATATTATTTCTTACTAGGTATAGATCATTCACAATTTTGAGAGTTATCGTCATTATTATTAAATTCAACTATATTTTTCATAGTCTAATTAAACCCCTCCGAATTTTGTCTTAAACCACTACAATTTATAATAAATATTTTTCTTCTTTTATAAAAAGTTTTATCATTGTTCCCATTACACTAATCAAATTATCATTACTATTTCAGTAGAATATATTATTTTTTACTATAAATCACTCAATTTTGAGAGTTGTCAACATTATTAAATTCAACTATATTTTTTGTAATTTAATCGACCCCCTTCTTTTCTTGAACTAGTAAACATTGTTTACTATTATTGAATTCAACTGTATCTTGTAAGGTTGCTGCAACGTTACAAATAAATAAAAAAAATGTATTTCAGTAATAATAAATAAACGACTATATGGATAAGAAACGAAAAGTTGTAATAACGGTTACAAAAAATACTCGGTTACAATAAATATCATTTTCTCCAAACCGCTCCAAATTTTCTTGAGCCACCATACATTGTCTGCTTTATTAGATTCAATTGTATCTTATAAGGTTGATGCAACGTAAAAAATAAATTTTAAAAAAATATAAATAAACGACTATATGGATAAGAAACGAAAAGTTGTACCGGTATTAGGAATTTTCAAAAAGGTACAAAAACACAGTTGTGTCTTTGGAGTATTTATTAGTTTCATACAAAAAATAATAAACTGTAAAAATATAAACAATTCTGTTATGTACAAATATAAAATAAAGGAACAAATGTTATAATCAAATATTATTAATAAGAGCAGCAAAATAATAATTTTTAACATTAAAAACAAAACATAATATACAAAATAAATCATTACAGTATTATAATACAATAAAGGAGAACAAAACATACAGTATTATCATTAAGAAGATTCTAATAACTAAAAGTAAAGTCCCCACGATTTTTCAGCCCCTCCGGGTGGTCGGACAGAAAAGTGTTTCATACCAAAGTTAATCAGTATTGAAATGTGATTGTAAGAAACATAATGCATCTATTGAACTATCTACTGTAAATACGTATTTCAAATAAGAGTAGATGCCCAAAAAGATATTTATTATTTATAGCTAATACCGAAAATACCGGTATTTTCCTTAGCAAATACCGGTTCCACGAAATTGCAAAATAGCATGAAATATCGGTATTCGGTATTGCAATCCTTAATTGTAGTATTTCCTTTGGGTAATTTTTCTATACAGCAGCACGAGTTTCATAGTGATAGGTCGACCTTCGAGTGTCCTCAAGTTAAATATTGAATATTTTCTCGAGCAAGAAACTAGCGGAGGTTTTTGTGTGCTGGACAAATGTTAGCTCACGATAGCCGGGGACGTTTATCAAACATTTACTCTCGGTAGGCTCGATACGAGTACATTTGGAAGTTAGATTCAACTATGTATGTCTAATGCTTGTTCAGCCACTTTACGGAGCCACCATTTTCGATACCGAAAACGAGCTGTTCGGGAGGAACCATATTGTGCCTATAATAGTGCACACAACGTTGAAATTCGTCTAGGAAATCTACAGCTAGGTAAACGAAGAAACGAGAGACCATTCAATCTACAGTTAAACGGAAGCAACAAACGAACCCGTCTTCTCTAATACGCTAACTGTTCTATTGAAAGTCCAACTCCAACCCATTTAGACCCGAAACTGATCCAGTCAGGATTTTATTTCGTCGTACAGTCATTTCAATAAAATCATTGTATAAAGAGAAACAATTCAAATTACAGGAAAATGTTATTTAGAACGGTAATCTTGACAATATACAGGGTGTCTCAACTGAAGGAAGCCACTGAAATATCTTCTTTATTTTTAATGGCACAAAAAATATTTAGGGCATAATTTAAATGGTATCGAATGAGGAATATCATAGAACAACTTTTTTTGTCCGGTTATTCTTTCATAACTTGTTCAAGGTCATCGTTATTTTTTATCGGGAAAACTTTTTTGTTGTTATTCCATCTTGTAGCGGCTGAAAAAATACATTTGAATATGCTTAGGTCATTACCTTCAGGTGACCTTGAGTACCAAAAATTGTGATAAAATTGTAGGATAATATTAGGATTACATTTGAACTTACTGTTCAAAATTGTTCTTCTATGATTTTCCTCCTTCGATACCATTTATATTATGCCATAAATGTTTTTTGCCATTAAAAATAAAGGAGATATGTAAGTGGTCTCCTTCAGCTGAGACACCCTGTATTTCAAGATCATTGAAATCGAAGTGGAGGTAGCACATCGAAAAGCTTACCTATTTGCACAATCTACATCTTATTTGTGGGACGGTCTTGTGTTTTCTATACAGGGTGTGGGCGATAATTTGGACCAGCGTTTTTTTCGTAAACGGTAGACATTAGAAAAAAACCGAAGAGGAGGAAGTTATAGTATATTTTACTAGCAATATGATAGCGTATCTACATTTTTTTTATTTGTAATATTTTTCTTAAAATAGAGGTGACCTTCATTTTCTTTAATGGAATGCTACATATTTTTTTACATCATGTAAAAGCGGGAATTAAAAGGATTTCAACCATGTAGTATAGTATGGTCTTCGGGGTCATACAAGGGCAGAAATAAAAGAAATAATTTAACATTTTGTGATATTGTATTGTATTTAACATATCCACTTTTTCCTGTGTAGAGTAACGATACATAATGATAACGTCTTATTAATCTTTATGGAATTATACCAAGGTTCCTGGTTGCTTCGCACAAATGTACTGAAACTAACAGAATGAGCTTGTCTTATGAAAACAAACATTCACACAATCAACGAAAGTCACATTGAACACGAGGTGTAGTCTTATGAATACAACATAAGTAAATACAATATTACAAAATGTTAAATTTATTTCTTTTATTTTGCCCTTCTATGACCCTGAAGACCATACTATACTACATGGTTGAAATCGTCTTAATTCCCGCTTTTACATGATGTAAAAAAATATGTAGCATTCCATTAAAAAAAATGAATGTCACCTATATTTTAAGAAAAATATTACAAAAAATGTAGATACGCTATCATATTGCTAGTAAAATATGCTATAACTTCCTCCTCTTCGGTTTTTTTCTAATGTTTATCGTTTACGAAAAAAACGCTGGTCCAAATTATCGCGAACATCCTGTACATACAGTGACCCGAATTAATATTCGGACGCTCCAAAAAAGACGACAACATTTTTAATATTGTACTATACGATTTGAACTTTTTTGGGAAGCTAGAGCAATTAGTTTGCTACAGGATGTGAAAAGAAACTTTTTCAAAAATTGCAATTGATCGGAATTGTAGAAAAATACTAAAAGTTGCATTTCGCAACTGTTTTATGTGTGTGGGCCTATAGTGAAAATTTAGAAAATACGTTTTGTAGATTTCTGCAAATAAATTTAATGGAACCATAAATTACATTCGTAATATTCATGCAAACATTAACGCGAATACGGGCGAATATCATTAGTATCTCCTCCAACAAACTTAAAAAATGAATACTTCCTTGAGAAACATTATGTAAACATTTCCGATAAATTGTTTTATTTTATTTTGATATCTTCCTAATGCTTCTGAACACAACTATTATAATTAGAATCAATATTAACGTTCTAAACAATAAATTATAGGCGAAAAGGATGTCCTTTATTTCGATGCTATTTTTCATACTGCTATTTTCAACATTTGCCACGCTTAACAATAATTGATTTCAGAAGAAAAATTGTCGATTTTAACTTCTATAGACATGTGTGTTGATGTAAGAAATAGTATAAAATGTCTACTCCATGTTTGGTTAAAAATTGCAATTGATCGGAATTGTAGAAAAAATACTAAAAGTTGCATTTCGCAACTTTTTTATGTGTGTGGGCCTATATTGAAAATTTAAAAAGTACGTTTTGTAGATTTCTGCAAATGAATTTGATGGGACCATAAACTACATATTCCATTCGTAATATTCATGCAAACATTAACGCGAATACGGGCGAATATCATTAGTATCTCCTACAACAAACTTAAAAAATAAATTTCTTAATACTTCCTTGAGAAACATTATGTAAACATTTCCGATAAATTGTTTTATTTTATTTTGATATCTTCCTAATGCTTCTGAACACAACTATTATAATTAGAATCAATATTAACGTTCTAAACAATAAATTATAGGCGAAAAGGATGTCCTTTATTTCGATGCTATTTTTCATACTGCTACTTTCAACGTTTGCCACGCTTAACAATAATTGATTTCAGAAGATTGTTGATTTTAACTTCTACAGACATATGTGTTGATGTAAGAAATAGTATAAAATGCCTACTCCATGTTTGGTTAAAAATTGCAATTGATCGGAATTATAGACAAAATACTAAAAGTTGCATTTTACAACTTTTTTATGTGTGTGGGCCTATATTGAAAATTTAAAAAACACGTTTTGTAGATCTGTGTCGATTATATGCCATATGAAAGTTTCATCGAAATCGGTTGATGCGGGAAATAACGACAGGCACTGAAAGATGTAAGAGACTCTAGATTTATTGCAGTTGGAGGCCGAAAATCGTGAAAATCTGCAATTTTTACCATCTTTAAACGTTTGTAGCTCATTGCAACGTCGACCGATTTTGACGAAACTTTCAGAATATGTTTAATTCACACAAATCTACAAAACGTATTTTTTAAACTTTCAATATAGGCCCACATAAAAAAGTTATAAAATGCAACTTTCAGTATCTTTTATACAATTCCGAACAATTGCAATTTTTGAAAAAATTTCTTTTCACATCCTGTAGTAAACTAATTGCTCTAGCTTCCCAAAAAAGTTCAAATCGTATAGTACAATATTAAAAAAGTTATCGTCTTCTTTGGAGCGTCCGAATATTATTTCGGTCACCGTAGGTATATTTTAATTGCCGGTAAATCTAGTTTTAATGTCACTGCTAAAAATCGGACATTTCGCGACCCGTCGACAAATAGTTTGCGGCTCGACCAAAAACTTTGAAACTGTTGATGACAATTTATAGGTTTTATACTCCAAAATCTTTTGCAAATCAATTTCACCCATTAAGAATATTTAAAATTAATTATTTATTTATTTCGATTAAATTATATATATATTTAAATACACGTGAACTCAATACTCAATACGCTTCAATAAAAATGTGTATTTTCATTTCCAAAATTGATTAATCAGAAAATGGCTGTAATGAATGTGCATGTCTACACACAGTTTTCGCACATTACAAAGTTAATGAATTGGTAATTACTTTTAAATAAGTATTTCTTAATAATTAATTTATATTTAATCTGATTTTTTTTTACAAAAACTTACTTTAAAATACTTTATTTGTAAAAGGTTGCAGAAGGGTGAAATTGATTTGCAAAAGGGTGAAATTGATTTACAGAAAGGTGAAATTGACTTGCAGAAGGGTGAATTTGGAGTGCAAAACCTGTACAACTGAAATTAATCGAAATGCAGTGTGATTCCACATTTTTACAATTATTTATCTGTTGACCGATTTCCTGATATGTTATGTGCAATTAGGCGTATTTCAACTATGTTCGCTAGCAGTGGTACCACATATATGAGCGAGCGAACCACTATCTTCAACGTTAAAAAATAAAACTGCGGGAAGGTCAAGATGAACAGACGAGCGTGTACAATCAATTTTAAAAATAATTACAGTTCAACAAATTCAACCAAATTTTGAAAATTTGATTACTCAAAAACATTGCCAGGTTTCTTCGAAACAAAAATGAAAGTTTTAATCAGATAAAGTATACTTGAAAAAAGACAACTTTTGTAAGTATGTTATTTTGTATGTGTAACAGCAATTTTAACAAAAAAAATGTGTTTCCTTTTTATTTCGAGTCTGCTTCTCTCTATGCAGGGTGTCCCACGCAACTGGAACAGGCTGTTAGTAGAGCACTTTATGTAGAGCACAAGAAATTGCATCGATTATTGCAGTCCAAAACATAGGCTTCCATTTTAAAAAAAGGTGCAGTTGCATTTTTCTGATCCATCGATGCACAAAACTGCATAAAATTAGTTGCATATTATGCACTGTCTAATACCATTTAACTTTTACTTACAGTAAGGAGCATAACTGAACCAATAACCACAAGTTTTGTATAAATCATTATTTACTGCTAGGAATATAGAAGAATAACAAAAAATCAACATTATAATTATTTTTATCATAGTTAGAAGTAACTTAAGAAATTTTTTTCAATAATTAATGTCTCCTCGTGTAGCAACGACAAAAAAGATAGATTGATTTGGTTTTGCACCACGTCCAATACTTGGCAATATTTAATATATTATTTATTTTTAATATTTCGCCCACAACTCTTGTGCTTGTAAAACTGCACTAATTCGCTTTGGCATACTTTCTACTAATTTTTTGCAATAATCCAAAGATATTTGTTCTCACTGTTCTTGAATTCTATCATACAAATCTGTGATTGAAGTTGGTTGGGAGTCATATGAATCCCGAAGTCGTCTTTTTAGTAAATCCTATAGAGAATCTATGATTTGAGGTCGGGGCTCTGTGCAAGCCAATCCAGAACAGTAAATTTTTTAGTACCGAGCCAATTTTTTACATTTTTAGCAGTGTGCTTAGGGTCTCGGTCATGCATGAAAATTGCATTTTTTTCTTCAAAAGGCAATGTAAAATAAAAGAAATGTTTACGTGGAATGTTCTAGTAGTATGTTTACATCTAGCACTTTGGTATGTTTACAAAATATTAGTCTATGTCTTAACAGTTCTTCGCAATCAGTCGAACGGAAAAGCACGCAAGTGAAGTAAGAATAAATGTGAAGTCAATTGCTCCAAATTGTTTTAAAAAAGTCATTTCTCTTTTGAATGACGGCATGTCAATGCATAAGACGGCGAAAACTTGCAGTGTTAGTCAATCGACAGTGCAGAGAATAAGAAAAAATACTGTAAAAGTATATTTGTAAGAAATGCACGTTCGTTTACAAACGGCACAGATGGCCCCTCGACTTTTAGCATATTTATTTTACGAAGAGGCCTTTCCCTTTTTTGCGCCGTTCCAAATGACTTCGGGAAAAGAGGCCATAAATTAATACCAAGGGTCCGTAATCCAGGTACGCGAGGGCCTCGAACGGACAGAGTGGGTCCTAGCACATGTACAGGCTATCCAAGCAATTGGCACTACCCTTGGCCTTTTTTCTTTTACGTCGCTTCTTCAACCGCTAGATTATTAAGCGACGGGACCTACTGTTTATAAAGGTGGGTTCCGAACCACCTATTTTGCCAACAACACGTGAAAAGCAACCGGGGGCCACTTCCCGGCTTTTACCGGGCGGTGACCCATCCGAGCGCCGCTCACGTTCCACGCTGTTTAACTTCGGTGATCGGACGAGAACCGGTGTTTGCAACGGGACAATGGTCGTTGACACTGGCCTGCGCCAGTGTCGAGAGGCCATAAATTAAGAGGCCCACTTAGGGTAGTATGAACGCGCTGCTCCGGGGGTCATATTACAAGTATTTTTTAGAAGTCCACTAAAACGATTTGAGGGAGTGACTTTCTCCTTCCACGGATCAGGAAAATCCTCCTCCCCCAAGTCGTCTAGCGAATAGGGGTGATTTTTCCCCCGTTAGCGGATACCTCCGCCCAGTTGATTTTACTTTAAATAGAGCTGACCCCGGAGCAGAGGGGAGGATTGAAGTACTGAGATTTGACGGATTCGGACTCAGAGTTTAGATTTTGCGAAGTGTCGAGATTTTAGTTCACCAGTATACACGACACGCGAATATTGTATTTATCGGGAATCGTACAAGTGCGGCGGTCTTCATTTCTGTACGTCCATAAATAATAAAGCTTATTTCTTGTCTTTTTCGGATCCTCGTGTTTGTGAAGTGCTTTTTATATTTGACCATCACAGTTCCTTTATTACCAAATTCAACAATATTATTAAATGTTGGAAGAAGACCAAAAAAATTATCACCGCAGGATGAACGACGGATTATACGGTTTGTTATATCTGTGTGGTGAAGCTTCAAATGCCATTATGGCTGCAGAATTATTAATCCTTTGCACTCGGTTGTCCCCTCTGAGGCACCACTAAAAATTGCTGTACCATTATTCAAAATATTGTTTCCATTATTAAATATATCGGTATTTAACCAATTACTAAACATTTAGGTATTGCATGAATTATTATACCAATTTCATATCCATAAAATTTCAAAAATCAGGGAATGGAAATATTCTAGATCGGAAGAAATGTTTAATTTTCTAGTTAAAATAATTCCGAGTGCAAAGGGTTAAAAGAAGATACGAATATACAAATGAGTCAGTGGACAGCACGAAGAACCCTCAAAGGAGCTAAGTTTAGGAGCATTAAGAAAAAAAAGAAGCCAATGTTCTCGAAAAAAAATATTAAACGTTGTTTGGAATTTGCTACAAAATATCAAAACTGGACAACTACTGACTGGGAACAGGTTATTTGGTCAGACCAGACCAAAATTAACAGAATTTGTTCAGATGGCATGTCTTAGTGCTGGATTCGTAAAAAGGAAAGGCTTAAACCACGACATGTGAAACAAACGTTAAAGCATGGAGGCGGATCCCTAATATTCTGGGGGTGCCTAACAGCATTTGGTGTTGGATCACTGCACCGAATTAATGGCATCATGAATCAGTACATGTACAAGGATATTTTACAAGATCATCTCATAGATGCTATCGAAAATATGCCTTCTGAAGAAAAAAATGCAATTTTCATGCATGACCGAGACCCTAAGCACACTGCTAAAAGTATAAAAAATTGGCTCAGTACTAAAAAATTTTCTGTTCTGGATTGGCCTGCACAGAGCCCCGACCTCAAGTCATAGATTCTCTATGGGGTTTACTAAAAAGACCACTTCCAGATTCATATGATTCCCAACCTACTTCAATCACAGATTTGCATGATAGAATTCAAGAACAGTGGGAAGAAATATCTCCGGATTATTGCAAAAAATTAGTAGAAAGTATGCCAAAGCGAATTAGTGCAGTCTTATAAGCACAAGGGTTGTGGACGAAATATTAAAAATAAATAATATATTAAATATTGCCAAGTATTGGACGTGGTGCAAAATCGAGTCAATCTATTTTTTTTTTGTCATTGCTAAACGAGGGGACATTAATTATTGAAAAAAATTTCTTAAGTTACTTCTAACTGTGATAAAAATAATTATAATGTTGATTTTTTGTTATTCTTCTATATACCTAGCAATAAATATTTAGTTATGCTCCTTACTGTATAACATCTTGTATTCCCAACCGCTTAGGACGTACATCCTGTTCCAATTGCGTGGACACCAGTGGCGGACCAAGGCAAGTGGGGGCCCTAAGCGGTCAAAATTCCGCCCCCCCCCCCCGCCCAACAAAACTCATTAAGTTATAAACAAAAAAGAAAAGTAATCTGAAATTCCATACCATAAGACATTAAATAAATTTATTAAAAAACATACATACATTTTACACATTTTTTATTTTATATGAATTTCCGTCCTGCTTTGTTTCTTGCAAATTCATGAATTATTTTGGCAGTATCAATTCGGCTTAAAATTTTCTGCTCCATATACAGAATAGCCATATTATTTAGCCTTTCTTCTCCCATAGTGATCCTTAAATAATTTTTTACACGCTTTAAAACAACGATCTTTCTCCTGACACATTAGATAACGGAATTGTTAAAAAAAATTTCAATAATAATTCAACATTCGGAAATGTGCAAGACATTTCTTTGGCTGCTCGATAGATGTCTGGTGTCCTCGTTTTCTTTCAGAAACATTAAAAAATGGTCACATTCATCTTCAATATAAGTATAAACATCAATATCATTTTTATAAATATCCTTCAACTTATTCATCGCGATCTTTTTTTCTTCTTTTGATAAATTCAAATCAAAAAATATTCGAAAAGGCTCTACAACAACTTCATACGCTTGAATTCTTCGAGATAGTTCTGCCTTGATGTTATCACATACAGCATAAAATGAATTGACTATAAAATGTTCTCTTATTGTAAATTCATATCCGACTTCTTTGTTTTCATCAAAAAACATTTTTCTCTTTTTGTGTCTGCGAGTTTGTCCTTCTTCTACATTAAATGATAGCCCTGAAAAATCAGTTGCCTTTTTTTCAACTTTTTCAAATTCTTCTCTGAAATTATTTATAAAATTTTTTAATGACTTCAGTAGGGTTTTAATGACTTCAATAGTTCGCACTCCACTGATTGCAGTGATTTATTAATAGCATTTATTCTTTGTAAAATAGTATTCCAAACCACTATCATTAGGGCGGTTTCATTCAATTCTGGAAATTGCACAAATCCGTCCCGTTCGCCGTTGTGCGCGGTTCGTTGAAATGTTCAGGTCTGTACGACCTGACGACATTACGTTTTGTTCACAAGAACATAAATATTGTGACAAAAATAATCGCACAATATGTATTTATTATTTATATTAGATTTTTTCGATTATTTTATGGAGGCTTTTTTGAACCTTTTCGGTCATTTCCAAAATCTTTAAGTTAAGATATTTTAAGAGCTCGGGGCCCCTTGGTATCCGGGGCCCCCCGCGACCGCTTAGTCCGCGTACCGTTAGATCCGCCTCTGGTGGACACTCTGTATATTGCGGCCCTCGAATTAATTTATAATACTTAATGGGGCTCTTGGTGGTAAAAGAGTTTGACATGCCTGACCTAATACATTGAAGAACGAAATCCTGAGTCCCGGGGAAAATGGCGCGGTATTGCAAACTCTAGTCAGGAGTGTAGGACACTCGACTGCATCCACCGGTGACAGCGACAATGTGTCAAATCGTCGGGGACTCATTTGGAATGGTTCGTGCTCGATACGTGAGGCATTCGACTGGTTTCCCCGGGGGAGCCTCTTCTTGCATCGCGAGAGATCTTATCGCGGGAAGAGTGAGTGCTGTTCATCCTCGAGGACAACGCGCGGCAGCAGCGGCATGACAGCGGCAACGGCAGGCAACTTCAGGGTAATGGCGCGCGAAGTGTGTACACAGAAGGAATCGTCGCGTTAATAGAGGGAACGCGTATACATACACGGTCCTGTGTTTGTCGAAAGCTCCGTTAAACGTTCGAGGCACAACGAGCGGCTACTTAATTCTGATTTGTGGACCGATCGAGGCTGCCTCTGCCCTCTCGTCGCTTAGATCCGTGTCTTGTTCACGAGGGAACGCGACGCAGCGTTCGCCCGTTTCTTCGCGGGATTTTCAGGCCGTGATTCGTGGAAGTGTTCCCTGCAGGACACGGGGAGCCACTCGACCAACGGGGACAACGTTGAATTAATAAGTAGGCGCGCGGCAAGAGTGTATGAAATTCCCTCGGCCCGTTCCCGTACATATACGCCGCGTTTGATTTATGAATCGGTTTTAACGCGGGCTCGAGCTCGTCGCTCTTATCGCGGTGAAATTTGTAGCAAACCGCTGCTGGATCACCGTCCCGTAGATCTTGTCCCTATTTTCCACACCTCGGGACCCGACGCATCGTGAATAATCGCCGGTGTAATTGCACCGTATAACAAATTCTTCCTTTTCACTTTGAACGCACGCGCATTAATTACCGTTTCCTCTAGATATTCTAGTGCCGAACGGGATTCGTTTTTTACTCCATAGCATGACCCCTGTCCAGCGAACACCTCCCAGTGAACATGATTCCTATTCAAAGAACAAATTAGCCGCTCACTGGCAAACTCGATTAACCACCTTTCGAGTTTTCTTACATTTCTCGGGAAAAATAATTGACCAATCATTGATCACGAAGTAATTGAACACTTAAATTTGACCATACAAAATAAATTTTCTTAAGGGGGCAGACTCGTTTCTAGGATTGCGACGGTGCGAGATGCACCTTCTCATTTCTCGATAATGCAAAGGTGGCGTTTTTCCGTAGTCAAAAGCGCCAGATAAAGAATCAATCTAACCTGCCGTCACGAGAGAGCAGTTCCGCAACTTGGAAGATTGTGGGGGCGCAGCGAGCCTGTCATCTCTCATTCCACTATCCACTCCCCACTTTCTTGAACCAATCAGGGCGAAGATGCGCAGCGACGAACGAAAACTGGCCTTCACGCGGTACTGTTCTCTCGTGACGGCAGATATAGGCCACAATCGCCCTCAAAATTCCTACTTTTACGTGTACGAGGCGTAGTTTGCATTTGCATTAGAACAAGACCGTAGACTTAGCCGAATAAAGCACTCCGAGTTGAATGCGCAAAGCGGGCCAACCGGAAGTGTACTCGATATGCGAGAAGGCGAAGAAAGGGACCAGGGCGGTGGGGTTTTAGTGGATATGCCTTGGCCCCAATTTTATTTCGGCAAGGTGAGTCCCCAAACGGTCCCCAAACATGCCCTCTCCACTTTTTTCCCCTTCCATTATCCTATTCCACCACTATTAGCACACTCCAACGTCCCCCACTAAGACCGTAGACTGATCGCGCAGTCGCGGAACGTATCACATATCACTCTGGTCATCAGAGAGGGGGTACTCGATTTCTCCTCGATTTCCCCGCTCTGGCATCACTGGTCCCACAATACCCCCTGGCCATCATCAGGAAGGGGGGGGCGGGTGCGTAACATGCATTTCCCTGCCGCCCTTTGAGAAAGGGCGTAGTTTGCATTATTCGGCAGCGTAAAGCAAAATAGAAATTGTCCACCTGAATTTCAACAGACTGAAATAGAAATTTATTTTCTTTCTTAACCCCTCCCAGCCGTAACATTTTCTTTACAGTTACAATGAGTAAAACATCTTTATCCCCAAAAATGTCGTAGAAGGGAAAAGAAAATTTATATTTTTTGTATGGCTACATTTATCTTAATGTTTAAGGGGGTAAGTCTTGTTTCCAGAGGGTTCAGGATGCGCCTTCTCATTTATCGGTAATGCAAAGATGGGGTTTTTCAGTAGTCAAAAGCGCTAAATAAAAGATCAATCTAGGCCACAATCGCCCTCAAAAGTCATATTTTTACGTTTACTAGGCGTCATTTGCATTGTTCGGCAGCATGTAGCTGTCGCAGCTCTATGAAAATAGCTATATGCGCTGCTTTATGCTTCCGAATAATGTAAATTATGCATCGTAAACACAAGAATAGGACTTTTGAGGGAGACAGCGGTCTATTGAGATTGATCTTTTATCCAACGCCTTTGACTAGTAAAGATAAATGAGAAGGCGCATCCCGCACCCTTGCAATCCTGCAAACGAGTCTACCCTTTTAAGGATAACTTAACCATCGCAAGGTAAGGTCTAATATAATAACACATAAATAGTGAGGTGGGGTGTCATAGACCCCAACAAATAAATTTCATAAATATCCTCGTTTTTAATAAATTTGGAATAAAGAATAACATAGGATAAAAAGTAAGCAAACAGATTTAATTTTATTCATATAAAAATTCTTTCCAAAAATCTGAAGCTGGTTGAACGCACTTTAAAACAGTATAACTATTTTATGATCGGACCAAACGACCTGACTTTTTTTGAGCAATTAGAAGAATTGATTTACCAAATGACATGCAAAAATGATTTTGAAAAAATTGCAATTGTTAAGAATTACATGAGAAAGTAAAACAGGCACTATTTATAACTTTTTATTAGAGCCTGTAATGAAAATTTAAAATATGCGTTTTGTAGATGGTATGTTAGTTATACACGTGCTAAAAATTTCATCGAAATCGGTTGACGCAGAAAAAAACGACACGCATCGAAAAATGTAAGAATCTGTGGATTTTAAGCAGAGACTGACCAAAAGTCGCGAAAAGCTATGATTTTCAACACATTTAACCACTTGTAGCTCTTGAGTATGTTAATCGATTTCGATGAAATTTTCAGCATGTGTATAACTAACATAGATCTACAAAACATATATTTTAAATTTCCATTAAGGGGAAAGAGGACTCACGTGACATAACTAGAAAGGAACTAGAATCTAACTAGATTTTTGGGTCGAAACATGGGTTTGAAACATTTATTTGAGCAAATTTTGGGCTCGGTGAGGCCTCATTCTAAAGAAGAAGGTTAAATGCACTGCGCTCAATGATTTAACGAGATTGTGTTTATAATAATATGAGTGTCCAAAGTAGGCAAAACAAATCGAGAAAACACCTGCAGATTCCAATGTATTTTTCTGTCTCTAAAAGACTTTTACCTTAACCTTCCTCTATCAAATAAACCTTTGTACAACTCAAAATATGCTCGTATAAGGCTAAATAACCGAAGCCCGTGATTGCATTCAATTTCCCCATATTCCGTTCATGAAGACAGAGTCTAGAGCAAGTCTACAGCCAATTTTAGTTCAGCTAGTTAGACGAGATGGCGCCTAGTCAGGACTGTCAACGTGGAATCATAACAAAAAAACTATAAAGGGCTTGAATCCACTCGGATCTATTAATAGCAATAAAGATATTAATAAAGAAAAGAAAAAAACGCGAAATCATAGCAAAACTGAAGTGTCAGGCTGATACATGTGTATGTTTATCATTGTTACCACAAAAAAAACTTTTTTTCTGCACAGGTTGGTAACACTGATAAATACCCAAAAATCAGAAAAGTCACTGGGTCCTTCCCCCTTAAGGGCCCAAATTAAAAAAGTTTTAAAAAATATCTATTTTATTTTTGCATGAGCCTTGTAAATTATAATTTTTGGAGAATCGGTTTCGAAACCTGGTTTCGTAAAATTCTTTTCGTAAACCAATGCTTCCAATCGATTATAAAAAATCAGGTCGTTTGGTACAATTATAAAAAAGTTGTTCTGTTTTGAAGGGCGTACGAATACTTTTTACACTCACTGTATGTACTAGCGGTACGGTTAGTGTTAATCACTGTAACTGTAACTGTAAAATGATACAGCCAGGGGTTAAGGTTCCAGAGGCTTGCACTGATTGAGTTTCCGAGCCCTCCATATAACAGTATCGTGTTGAAGTGTTTCTGCCTCGAGTGAATTGACTAAGAGAGTGTTAATCCGCAAGTCACTGACTCTATTCTGAAGCGCCATGCACGTCAATTATACGGTTTTTTAAGGCTTTCAAATGTTTGTTTTTTTTCTTGTTGGATAAATTGACAAAAGAACAGTTTTTACGGCCGGATACCCGACAGTGAAACTGTTCGCGGTATTACAGATGTACCACTGACTATACGCATACTACTATACCGATATTTTTAGATGAAACACGAGAAAGCCAGAACGTACGCTGGACAGATACTACCGACCCGTCGCTGTAACAAACCAGTCATTCTAATTATAACCGTAATTAGAGAGTGGATTCATTAGATTTTTATTATCCTAGCCGTTCTTATCCTTGATGATCACGATGTATAGTTGACCCTAGGTCAAACATTTCCTCCAGCTGTTTCGTAACACTGTCTTGCTGTACCTGAGCGACTGAGCTGTCTGTTTGCAACAAGTGATTCGATATAGTTGCAGCAATGTAAAGAAGAAAAGATTGGAATCTTCACCGTCGGTAATTTCGGTACTTCGTCGAAAAAAAATGTAAGGTTATGTGCGATGTTATTCGATAAACTACATACATATACACTACCGGCCACTTTGGAGTCACTTGGTGATTTTTATAAAAATCGAATATGTCTATAAATTTTGTAATGATCCATCGTTATAATATCAAATACTAACTAGTTGAATAATATTTCTAAACAGATTTCAGATAATGCTCTTGTATAGTTTATACATCCAGTGTAAGACAATGTTCGGAATGCACTTTTCTAAAGGATCATCTTTGGCAGCTTCTGAACAAGAAGCATGGAAAAATATCAAATCAGAAACATTCGAAAAACTAATTGCCAGGATGCCCAGAATATGTCAGGCTGTTATTAAAAATAAAGGCGGTTTTTTAATGGAAGAGCAATTTGAAGAAAAATACGCATTTCTTGGTAAAAGAAAAATAATACAAAATGAAAAACATACTGCTCGTAAGTTTTTTGACAAGTTAATCTTCCTTGGTTGTTCTAAAGACATTCAGTTCTTCTTGTAAACCTCCTGTTTCTCTGAATTTACGCCGTGATTCCAAACTTTTGGCCGGTAATGTAAGTAAGAAAAGATTGAAATCTTGACCGTCGCTAATTTCAATATTTTGTCAAAAAAATGTAAGGTTATGTGGGATGCTGTTCGATAAACCACAAGTAAGAAAATATTGACATCTTGACCGTCGCTAATTTCGGTACTTTGTCGAAAAAATTAAAGGTTATGTGCGATGTTGTTCGATAAACTACGAGTAAGAAAAGATTTCAATCTTGACCGTCGCTAATTTCAGTACTTTGTCGAAAAAATGTAAGATTATGTGCGATGTTATTCGATAAACTACATGTAAGTAAGAAAAGATTGAAATCTTGACCGTTGCTAATTTCAGTACTTCGTCGAACAAAATGTAAGGTTATGTGCGATGTTGTTCGATAAACTGCTCACCCATTGTTCCATAATGAAGTTGAATAAAAGTTCCGTTACATGAAGGTCTTGTAACAAAAAATTACTAATGAATGTCTAAATCCTTGACAAAGGTCACTTCTCATTATTTATTGAAAGCATTACCTCTTAAATGAGTGTTCCCAGTCAGCCAGGCCGTCTCAAGCAGAAATCGAGCACAGCCTGGCGAGCAGATGGCGGGCATTATGCTGTCAGAACGACGCTCGAAGCTGCTGGGGCAGAACGAAGGCAGAATTCAGGATCGAGCTGCCTCCGTTTAAGAGGACAGCACGGTCGCACTAATATGTGGCGAATGCCGTTATACAGGGCAGGTCGCACTAATATTAGTGCCACCAACGAGAATATCTCGACTATGTTAGTGCGACGCAGACAGAATCCAGGACCGAGCTGCCTTCCTTCTGCCCGATCAGCTTCTGCCAGGCAGATGCCCAGTCTTTCTGCCAGCAGAGAGCGCTACTTATGCACGCACAGTTGCCCGTCCAAAATCGAGCCATTGGCTTGACGAATAACCCAGTAAAAATTTGTTTACTGGGTTATTTCGATCGTATCGTTATTAAATTAAATCTCCGTAGAAGTGATTGAATATTTAAAATGTATGTATTAGAGTCAAATGAAAGCTTACAAACATTGAAATCTTGACCATCACTAATTTCGGTACTGTGTCGAACAAATGAAAGGTTATGTACGATGTTGTTCGATAAACTACGAGTAAGAAAAGATTTCAATCTTGAACGTCGATAATTTCAGTACTTTGTCGAAAAAATGTAAGATTATGTGCGACGTTATTCGATAAACTACATGTAAGTCAGAAAACATTGAAATCTTGACCGTTGCTAATTTCAGTACAGTAAACGCCCCTTTACTGTCCAACAGCCGTATTTTGCACGGACAGTGATCGTGCCCGGACACTATTTTACCACGTTTTTATTAACTCGCTTTCTTGTCTATCTGTTTTTGTCTGTTCGGTACTTTTGCGATGAGACTTCGCGAAGAGACTTGAAACTTTAAACAGAACTGGATTACAATGCAATATTAACTCGCTTTCTTGTCTGTCTATTCGTCTAAAAAGCAGGAAATAATTATGTAAATAAAAAAAATTTTTTAATTTACCACGTTTTTAAGACGGACTAAGAAGTATAAAATAATTTTTCCTAGTCTCATACAGATTCCTAACCCTATACAGATAGTCCTGAAAATTTGTGATTGTGAATTTTTAATATGTAACTATGAAAATACTCGTAAGATTTAAAACGAAAAACGTGGGCAGCAAGATAATAGTAAGGAGTGTAGAGAGTAGCTGCCGTTGAGAAAACTCACACAACAGTTCATATCATTTGCATTGCAATAAAATTGTTAGTGACTTAGGTGAACTATTCATGCATCAATTATCTATTCTGGCGCATGCGCTCCACGTTTTTCGTTTCAAATCTTACAAGTATTTTCATAGCTATTAAAAATTCATAATCACAAATTTTCAGGACTATTTGTATAGGGTTAGGAATCTGTACGGGGCTAGGAAAAATTATTTTATACTTCTTAGTCCGTCTTAAAAACGTGGTATATTAAAAAATTTTTTTATTTAATTTGATTTATGACTGTGTCTAGCGCGCCGACCGCGCCGAGCGAGACTTCAATAGAGAGCCGAACATAGAGGACAGAAGAGCAGTGGAGTGGGTAGGCACTGAACAATGATCATGCCCACGAACCCGGACAGTAAAGGGGCGTTTACTGTACTTTGTCGAACAAAATGTAAGGTTATGTGCGATGTTGTTCGATAAATTACTCACCCATTGTTCCATAATGAAGTTGAATACAAGTTCCGTTACGTAAAAGTCTTATAACAATTAGTATAACAATTTATAACAACTAAATCCTTGACTAAATATACAAAGAGTGTTATTTCGATCGTATCGTTATTGTATGAAATCTCCGTAAGAGCGATTGAATATTTTATAAAAACATTGTCTGAGAATTGATAGATTGTTCAAATGTATATTAGTTAAATGGAAGATTACGTACCTGCATTCAACGTTCCATGTCGTGCAATTTGCCCCAAATGAAATTTCTTCTTTCACTCTGAGACATGTTGTGCTTCGATAGTAATAAATGAGGATTATTTAGGTTAATCGGGAACCGGTGACTACGATCGAGTGTGGTCGATCCGATCGGGTTTCTTCGGCGAACGTCGGAAAGGTGGCGGATCGTTTGGAACTGTGTGCGGACCTTTAGATATACATACAGTATAGTATACAGTGACTCGGATTAATATTCGGACGCTCTAGAAAAGACGATAATTTTTCTAATATTTAATGTTCTTAGTTAATTTAGGTTAAGTCTTTGATCTATTGTAAACATTTGTGTAAAAGGACCTCGGTCCGTTTATAATAAATAAATATAATAATAATAATATTAATATCTATATGATTTGAACATTTTTGGGAAGCTAGAGTAATTAGTTTGCTACAGGATGTGAAGAAAAATTTCAAAAATTGCAATTGATCGGATTTGTAGAAAAAATACTAAAAAGTTGCATTTTACAACATTTTTATGTGTGGGCCTATATTGAAAATTTAAAAAATACGTTTTGTAGATTACAATTGTGACAAAAATATATTGTTAAGGACAGTTTTCAATGCTACGCATCTTTGGTTTGATCGCGCATGCGTCGCGCACCGCGCACAATGTATATATGTAACGCGATCGTACTTTTCCGTTTCTTACTCGTATCTTGAGAACACGTTTTTGATTAACCGTTAAGATTACTCGAAGTGCAATTATTGTCTCTTTGCAATCCGCGCAAGACTGTATACAATTCATTATAAAATAAATATAAAGTCACAATTTATCATATATGAAATGCGGGAGGTAAGTTAGAGTATTTTCGTTTTTTTCATCTTAATATCTTAATTAACAAGCAAGAAAAAAAATGATAAAGTTTAGGGGACTTACCCTTAAATGCGAGGTTAACGACTTAAAATTTTGGGTGGTTATCTTTCAAACTAAAAAAGCATTGTTTTGCACAAGATATAAATTAAAAAGCGATACTTTTTGTTTGCTAAAAATATGAAAGTTTGCATTTTATTTGTTAAGTTTCACATTTGACGACCTGACACACAACGATTTTCCCGGATTCACTTCGATGTCTCTGTATTCACTCAAACTGTGGATGGACTATGAATTTCACGTGGTCACGTGACTCTCGTTACGTCTTTCCGACGGGAAAAGCTTAACGATCTCATCGATTCCTTTCCTGTTTGGTTTCCCGTCCCCATGTTATTACATTGACAGGTATTTATCGCAGAAAGAAGGTTGAGAAAGAAATATCGGTTCACGAATTTACATGGTCGATTATGCATCGAGTCCACGAGGATGAGTGATGATTCTTCGGCGGATGAAGATTGATGACAGCAAGCGAAAGTAGTATTAACGTACAACGCATATTCTAATCCGGCATTAACATAATCCCGTTCACTTAACGCTCTCCATTTTATTTCACTTCACGCCATTTTTTGTACATATTTTTATAATACACGTGGAATCCGTCGGAGAAAGAACAACGAAGAAGATATACTACAAGTAGGAAAGGGAATCGACGGTCATTTATTATGAACGAAAATACAAAACCGTATCTCTTAACGCTAAAACTCTTGAAAAAGAAAACTAGATCACAGTAAATCCTCTATAAACGCAACAAAGCCGTACACGATAAACGCAACAAAAATATCTCCTCTCCACTGCGTAATCTAATCTCAGCTCGGGTATATCTGTGTAAAACCACTACTAATGCGACGCGGAGTCGCAGTCGCTTCGGCCTCGCGGGGTCTCTGTTTACACGCGCTATCCTTTTCTACGTTCGGTTCGGCCTTTGGAGATAAAAAAATAGCTGCCCTGTACGGTAGATGCGACCAAATCCCCCCGAGGCTGTCGCGTCTATAGAGAATTTACTGTATGGTGTTCTATACAACAGTCCTGAGCAACTCGCGGCTCGCGAGCCGCAGACTACTCTCTCCCCACTCCTAGATCCTTCCCACCAAATTCTTGTGGACTGTAGGAGGGGGTGGGGGAGACTAGGAGTGTTATATTTATACAGGGTGGTCCACCTAAGTCAGGCCACCTAAATATCTCCTCTAATTGTGGGGATACAAAAAATATTTTGTATGCTATTTGAATGGTTTGAAAAAACCATTCTATTGCAAAAAATGTTTTTTTTCTAGGGTAATTTTTTTCGGAATTTACAAGGTTATCGATGTTTTTTTGCGTATAACTGTATAATTTTTTTTATTGCATCGTGTAGCTGATGTAAAAATACGTTCAGTTATGTACATTACATGACCTTGAAATGACCTTTAAGTTCAAAAATTAAATGGAAACGAAAAATTTATATCTATCGAGACTTTACAGACGAAGACGTCGTTCTGGAATCTGTTGATATATATCAACAATTTGATATATAAATATAATTTGTGTATACTGGTAGTGGGAGTCGTGAAGCGACTGCGGGGAAGAAGTTGCCCAGGCCTGCTGTACACTCATGTCGAAGCTTGGCATTAGTCGACATTGTAATGTGAAATTTTACGCATTCGTAACTTACAAAAGTATACGAGAATAAATAAAACGCGATCTTTACATCGGTACTGTTTATTACATCGCATTTCTGTCTCTACCGTTATTATTAGACTGCGGATTCGATACTATTTAATTATTTACATTTAATATTGCAATGAGATTGACAATTATTATTAAACTACGGATTTGATGCATTTATGTCAAAAAGGAATCGGTGAAGACATCAAAAGAATTTAGGAGCATGTTACTTCACGACTTAGCAAAATTACGAAGAGGAAAGATCCGCAATCTAATTATCATAATTACCTAAGATTCCTACCTTTTGGAAGATGGTCTACAAGATAATATTTTTGTCTGACAATTTGAATTGATGAAGTCCGACAGCGATGTAATAAATATTTCCTAAATTCAATTGTAAAAATCTTAACCTTTACAAATGTCCATAGCGCACTGGTTTAAGTACCACTCACCGAGGTCATTAGTTTCTTTAATTACTGTACATGGAAGTTCGAGTTTCGCACTCGCTGGCACAGCAGACACTGGTTTACACGTCGCTTAATAATAAATATCGTTCGTTTACACTTTACATGTTTACGCGAGACAATTAGACAGCGGATCTTTATGCAAAATAAAAATTGTCTGCCTGAATTGCAACAAACTGAAGTGAAACAGAAATTCATTTTCTTTCTTAATATGTTTAATAGATTGAAAATAATGTAACAGTCATTTCAAACTCTTCTAATATTTTTACCGTCTTAAATTGCACCTATTTATTTTTGTGGAGTGAATAAATTTAACTGGAGTGAAATAAAAATTATTTTCTTTCTTTATAGGTTGAAAATAATATTACAGTATTTTTTAATTCTTCTAATATTTTTACCTTCTTAAATTGCACCTATTTAACTTAAATTGCAAAAAATTTAACTGGAGTGAGATAAAAATTATTTTCTTCTAATATTTTTACTGTCTTAAATTATTTATTTTTGTGGAGTGAACTAGCTAGAGTTAAATAGAAATTTATTTTCTTTCTTAATCTGTTTAATGGTTTGAAGATAATGTAACAGTATTTTCAAATTTTTCTAATATTTTTACTGTATAAAATTGCACGTATTTATTTTTGTGGAGTGAACAAACTAAATTACACCTACTCATTTTTATAATAATTGCATGAAATCCGCTGTCTAGTGATAATTCACGAACCTAATCGACGCGTGTTATCGCGAAATGACAATTTCCTGGAAAAACAGCTTTCCAGGCTATTATGGCGTCTCCGATTACAAAGCTACTTTCGAACGAATCTGAAGTACTTTCTATCGACTAATTACATCCGCGGAGACACTGCTAAATTGATTCAAGTGTCCACCTTCTGCTCATTATCCTCCAAACCCATTTACTCCGTTCAATCCTCCTACGTACTACGTACACTCCCGTTCATAAAGTTACTTTAACTCTTTCAGTGCCGACTCAGAAATTAAACTTGAACCGTTCACGTGTGTCTAAATAAATATACAATTGAATCTAAATAAATTAATTAATTTTAAATATTCTTAATGAGTGAAATTGCTTTGCAAAAGGTCGAATTTGATTTAAAAAAAAGTGAAATTAATTTGCATACGGTAGAATTTGACTTGCGAAAAGGTGAATTTGGAGTGCGAAACCTGGAATTTACATTTGATTTGATCTTTTTTACAAAAACTTCCTTAAAAAATACTTTGTTTGTAAAAGGTTGAAATTGATTTGCAAAACGGTGAATTTGGAGTGCAAAACCTGTAATTTACATCTGATTTGATTTTGTTTACAAAAACTTCCTCAATATACTTTATCTGAAATTGATTTGCAAAAGGGTGAATTTGGCTGGCGAAAGGAATTTGTAGTGCAAAACCTATACCTGAAAAATCGTGGTGACAGTTACATTGCACACCCTGTAGAATGGAATTCTTCTGGTTCGGAAGAAATGTTTAACATTTCATTTAAAATAGCTCCGAATGCAAAGGGTTAAGTAGTGTAGACCTCTGCTGTTTCATGGGCGAGGATGTACATAGGGGACTCGTAGTCAAAGATCCCAAGAAGCCGATAGGAGGGATCCGCAGAACGCGTGAGTCCTGCGCGTGTGTTTCCCTGATTCGCAGTCATTACGTGACTCGTTACATCACAGATAGCGGGTCTCTGGTATGACCCGCCGATCGGGTTCCTCGAGGCGAGAGAGAGTTATCTGGCCAGCAGAATGATCATCCAGCTGAGCAAACAGTTCGAACTATCTTGCGTCGATTATCAGGTAAAGCATATCTACAGTTTCAGACAACATCTAGTTAACGATCTAGACACTGGTTCTATCGAGAACAGTTCGACTATTATTCGAGCAGTATTTTTGTTTGCAGATCCACTGCCGCTTCCTGTTGCTATGGTCTTACCGGGCGATGGCAAACAGGTTCTAATTGCTACTTTATAGGAAGCTTGATCGTACCAGCCAACGAAGATCGAGGTTGGACAATTCGAACCCACTCTTCTTTCGTAGCCGATAATCTCAACGCGATTCAACGAGGTACTTGATACTAAATCAGCTACTTTCTCTTGCGGAGGAAATAATTGCTCCCTGACTGATTCTACCGCGGTAAATCCACAAGGGGCTACGCGAAAGGAGCTTTCAGTTCACTCGGGACTCTGAAAAGCAACCTTCTCCCGAACTATCTTCCGTTCGCAGTTCCGCTAGTATCCTTACCTGGACCGGGTCCCGTTATCTTTCATCAGAATGCAACGAGGAATACATACTCGACACCATCAGATTACTCGAATCACTAGCTCCCGCTAGCTTCCAACGGATTCTTCGATATAGGTGTCAGTATGCTGAGCTCCTGGTCCGAATTCGGCGGAGTCAGAGTGTCCGCGGGTGTCCTCGAGAGCACCCTGGATTGGGCAATCTTCGTCTCAGCCGTGTTGCCCTCGATCTGCTCGTTCGCCTCCCCGGGGTTGTTCACCGTGCACTTCTTATAGTGAGTCCTCATGTTGCTGCTCTGGGAGAATCTGAGGCCGCAGTTCGGACAGGAGTACGGCTTGGTGCCGGTGTGGTAGTTGAGGTGGGTCTTTAGGTGGTGCTTTTTCGTGAACGCTTTCGAGCACAGAGTGCACTGGTACGGTTTCAGGCCAGAGTGGAGTCTGGTGTGCAGGGTCATGTTCGACCTGTCCGCGAAAGCCTTCTGGCAAACCTGGCACTGGTACGGTCGCTCGCCGGAATGAGTCCTCAGGTGTTGCTTCAGCAACATTTTCCTCGAGAAAGCCTTCCCGCACTGCTCGCACTGGTGCGGCTTCACGCCCGTGTGGATCCGGACGTGCATGTTGTACGCGACCCGCTGGTTGAAGCTTTTCCCGCATTCCGCGCACCCGTACTCCTTCCGGTTACGGTGGATCTTCATGTGAGAGCTCAGATAGCCCCGGTCGTTGAAGTACTTGCCGCATTCCGGACAGGTGGCCGCGAACTCCCTAGTCCCCTCGTGCACGCTCCGGTGGTACTTGTAGTTTCGCAGCTGGGAGAACTGCTTGCCACAGTCCGCGCAACGAAATGGCTTCTCACCGGAGTGCGTCCTCACGTGCACCTGAAACAGACCCACAAGGAATCGTCTTGGGACCACGGTGATTGATTGCACCGATCACTCGCCCGGTCGTCCACATCTGCCCGCACCACAGTGGTCCGGATCCAGGTATTTATCTGGTAGATTCCGGGTTGCCGGATCGAGCACAACGTTTCTTAACGCTTGGCTCGCGTGACCAGACGAAATAACGGGCTCTAATATTTATAATCCGCGATTATTCAAATTGTACAGATGCATCCGTGAGAAATTATAAGTTAATAGGTTGAAAATGATATAACAGTATTTTTAGTGTCTTGAATTGTACCTACTCATTTTTGTGGAGTGAACTAACTGCAGTAAAATAGAAATTCGTTTTCTTTCTTAACATGTCTAATAGGTTGAAAATAATATAACGGTATATTTAAATTCTTCAAATATTAATTTTGTGCAGTGAACTAACTTGCGACTTTATGCAGTTTATGGCATATGGCAACTTTTAAGAAGTATTAGAACACGAAGTTTAATAGAATTTGATATGATTTTGATTAATTTTGTATCCACAAAGGCCACTGCCACTGAAAATAAAATTCTATTCGATACCACTTTCTTCAAATTTGTCTACAAGAATTAAAAATTGCATAAACATATCCGCAGCCTATTTATAATCTACAATTATTCAAATTATAAAGATTCATCCGTGAGAAATTATTCATTAATAGGTTGAAAATAATATAACAGAATTTTTCAATTCTTCTAATATACTTTTACTGTCTTAAATTGCATCTATTCATTTTTGTGCAGAGAACTAACTCGCGAAAATAACGGGGTCTAATATTTATAATTAGTAGACTGTGGATCTTTATGCATTTATAGGAAAATTGAGTAGATGAAATTCAAAATTGTTGAGAAATTTTAAAAATTGAAGATCTCGATTTCTCTATTAAAATCATTAAGACGGTAGACTCGTTTTCAGGGTTGCATGGGTGCGGGATTCGCGTTCTCATTTGTCGATAATACAAAAATGGGGTTTCTCAATAGTCAAAAACGCTAGATAAAAGATTGATCTGGGGCGCTATCGCCCTCAAAAGTCCTATTTTTTCGTTTACGAGGCGTAATTTGCATGTAGCTATAACAATAGCTACATGCGCAGTTGTATGCTTCCGAATAATGCAGATTACGCCTCGTAAACGAAAAAATAGGACTTTTGAGGGCGATAGCGCCCTAGATCGATCTTTTATCTAGCGTTTTTG
>CM052255.1:43784-66973 GCA_028455795.1 Lasioglossum marginatum | reverse complement strand
ATCCATGTCAAATCCACGACAGATCCATGCCATTAAACCTAACCTTGATCTAAGATAATATCTACAAGTTATGTATAAATGCCAACAAAATCATGCTAAATGTAATTAATCAAAACAGTATGTATGCTATCAATGTATCAATGTATGCTATTTCAGCATTTTTGCATTCCAAATATCCTAACCAAATTCAAATTATTCAAACGTACTGCAGTGAACACGAACTTCTAATTCTGATCGAGCTCTCAATGCAAAGTTTGCAGTCGCAATTTCTCGTCATATCCATCAGAACGAACCTAACCTTGGCCTAAGAGTAAACATCGGGAAAATTCGGAAGACGGAATTTCATTTAAGCTTACAGCTTATATAATTTTAAGTTTCATGGATTTTCAATCATTTAATTCCCTTTTGCCTTCTACAACAAGGTTAGATACACTCTTGGTGTGAGCAAACTGCCCACTGCACGAGGGCAAGGGTTGGCATGGATATGATATGGATTTACGTCTATAAACTTTGCACTCAAAATTTTATCAGAACCAGGGACCAAAAATAGTTATTCTAAAATTTTCTACGATAAAAATCATTGATAAAAAGTTGATTGTTGTTAAAATTTAAGATAATCTACACAAAATATAATGAAAAAAAATCGAAGATTAAAATGATTTAAAAACATCGATTTTTATACTTTTTGGTTACAAGTAACAGTTATTATACAGTGTCCGAAAAATTGGATCCTCCTCGGTAACTGTTATTGATGAAGAAAAACTGTTTCAAAGCAGTTATCTACAGGATGTCCCACCCGATTTCGACATCTTGATTTTCTCGCTATTGTTACGTAGCAAAAAATGTTTCAGTGGTGCCTTGAATGGTATCGAGAAGCGAAGAAGTTGCAGCAGTTGCTAATATGATAAGAACAAAGAAAGAATTTAAGATTCTTAAAATCTTGCAGCGTTATAAAAAAATAATAATAAGTAGTATAATTGTTGAATATTTTATTAATATTGCAAAGAGAAATATGTTATTAATATTGCAAATAGATCTTAAATATATACAATTTGTAAAATATATAAAATTATGAAGTAAATAAAGTTTCAAATCAAAGTTTGGAAACTCCTTTAAACCTGCACAAAATTTCCAGATAACGTCTAAGAACTTTCTGGTAATGTCCAGAGAACGTTACTTTCAAACATCCTAAAAACGTTCTGAGGATGTCCACACCTTAGACCATATATATCTATAGACCCGGCGCAGATAATTTTCCCCTCGGCAAAGATGAATTCAGAAGAAGTACCGCGTGACGTCACATTCTCGAAAGATGTATAAGCTATGCTCATCGACAGTGCCAACGCTTGGCTTATATGGGGGTGAGGGGGATCAGCGGTTGCGCCATCTATCCAGTACGCGGAAAGAATGGACAGGATAATTTCAAAGAATTTGGCATTGTATCATGAAATAATCAATTATGAACTGTATTTGAGCAAACTGGAGCAAACGAACTTGTTCAGGTTATGGTTCAGGTGTATAATGGCGTAGTGTCGGCGTCGGTCTGCCGTTTCAGCCATTTTGAAATGATCTTAAGACATATCTTGTGACGTCACGCGGTACGTAAGCCTTAGCTTATCTTTGCCGAGCTGCACTCTCGGTTTTCCTATACTATACCTATGCTATACCTATGCCGGGTCTATAGGTATATATGGTCTAAGGTCCACACAGTACATTCATGTCCAACAACGTAACTGGTATCTTCCTAGCACATTCAGAGTAACTAGGACATAACTGGCACATTTGGACATTGGTTGGACGTTCTCCGAATGTACGGAATGTCCGAAACGGACATTCTCTGAACGTACATAGGATATCCCTGTGCTACTTGGGCTGTATGAGAGAAGTTCATTTCGATCGCTCATAACAGTTATCGATGAGAGAAATTTATTTCGATCACTCATCACAGTTATCGATGATCGAATTTCTTTTCACTTGTTCATAATAATTATTGATGAGAAAATCCATTTCGGTTGGTTATTTAATTATTGAATTGTCTACTCTTTTTCAGATGGAGCAAGCCTGTGAAATTCATTGAGAATGTTTCGTACAACAAGACGAATCAACAGACCATAAGAACAACACAAAATCTGTTTGTTTGTCACATTAAATTTTGATTGTAGCAATTAATTTTATGAATAAAAGATTTATTAAATAATTGATTGTCTACCATTTGAAAGTTGTACTATTTAATAATAAGTATTACAAATTTCCTTCATCAATGACTGTTATGAGCGATCGAAATAAATTTATCTCATAGAATAACTGTTATGAGCAATCGAAATCTCTTATCGATAACTGTTATTGTTGGAAACTTGCCTTAAGGTCGCACACCTTGCGCCATCTATTATCTCATTAATCTCATCTCTCATAACCTCTGTTCTGTACATTCGTTATCGTCCATGTGACACACACTTCTATTGTCTGTGATTAAATTATTATTATTAACAAAACCAGTGTCGCAATCAACCTGCTAATCTTCCACAGTTATGAACGATCGAAATAAATTTCTCACATCGACAACTGCTATGAGCAACCGAAATAAACTTCTCCCATCGATGACTATTATGAGCGATCGAAATAAATTTCTCTCATTGATGACTGTTATAAGTGATCGAAATGAATTTCTCTCAACGATAACATTTACCAACAAGAGACAAAATTTTCGGTTACTTATAATCCTTATTTGTAACCAATACGATTTTAGTCGATGAAATACTTGTCATTCCATAACTTTTTTCTTTTTGGTTATAACAGTTATGGTCCCTGATCAGAACTAGAAGATCGATTTGGGAAATTCTATGTCAAATCCCCGTCAAATCCATGTCAACCATTGCCAAATCTTGCCCTTGTGAAGAGGACAGATTGGTTGCACTGAGAGCGTACCGAACCTTGCTAGGGGAGCAAATATTGAGCAAAATCGAATTTATTGAAAATCTACATCATATTATGATGTAGATTTGAACATAAAATTATATAATTTAAAAGTTTAAATAAAATTCCTTCTTCACGAAGGCAAGACTTGCATGGATTTGACTGCAAACTTTGCGCTCAAATACCGAGTCATCTGTTTCCGCATTAATGAGGAAGCTTAAGCTCATAGCAAAATACGATTAGAAACATTGATCAAAATTTGCTCTAACCGGGCACATAGGGCAACGAAACCTCGAAGGATGAGTACAGCTATCGGCCGCGATCGGCGGTGTGAAAGGATACCTACTGCTACTGGTAGGATTAGTAATGCGATACGACGAGAATCATGCGACGTGACGTAATAATACGAAACCATGGATCAAGAGTAATTGGATCCGGTCGATTATCGAACAAATTCACGAAGGGAGAACGAGGACGAAAGGAAGAGAGAGAGAGGACGAGATTTTTTTCTGCAACACGAAAACTAGAGCTCGGATGTCTATACATTTACGGCTTACTCAACTCAACAAAACTGTACTTGAAATTTCGATAACGTTCCCACATCATTTTTATGCAATCTCAAGTGCTTTGCGTAAGAAAATTTTATGAAAGAATTCGTACACGTGACCAATCCTATCTTTTGTATTGGGTCCTCAGAAAATTAAATTGCTTTACCCAGTTAGCAAACTATTATTAACCTCCAGTTACTCGTACTCACTTTCTACATAACTATGGTTACATGGAACTTTATGTGACACCGATATAAATATATTTTTATTCACTAAAATAACTATTTGAATGCAAAATAGATATTTGCTGGTGTTGTCGGCACCTTTGTTTATGCTTCAAACACTAAGCTTAAAGTTTATAGATTGTAAGTACTATGACCGAGTAATGATGAGTATTGAGGTTATTTTTCAACTATGAAGTTTTAAGCACGACGTCCTCTAAAATTGTTCCATTTCATGGGGAAAAGCGGAAGTTTTGAAATAACTGCACGCTAAATGTGAAGAGTACACTGAAAGTTCAAGTGAAAGATTTTATATCTCCAAAAATATCATAATTCCTTACACGGATTCAAGCACAAGTTTACTTTTGTTCAAATTAAGATTAATTCACGTTAATTGGCCTGTCCAATTTCTGTCCGGCGCGCCGCCTTCCCGCTAACAAGCCCGTTTCCGCGAAGCGTAATACCAGTGAGAACAACGCGTTCCAATTCGAGTAATAACTCTAAACTTCGCCCACCCCAATTCAGATGAATGGCGAAGGCTATATATCCTTTAAAAATATTCTTATTTCGAGATCAATTTACATTATCAAAGGATAAAGAAAATGAAATACATCCGATTTGAATTTTTCTCAGTAAATTATATTTAAAAGCATGGATGCAAGCTCTAATTGCTGCAGAAGCTTCACGACAAGACCACGAGTTTTTAAAAATCTATACTATGTTTTTAAAAAATCTATACTAAAACTCTATACACAATGAAATTTTTGGCTGCTCTTTACTTTACCGGACTCGAAATTTTTGCCTTTCTTCTATAAATTATTATGTATTTGGTATGTAATCCAGTAGATTTGTATCCGGGGAACCTGCAGATCGCAGTTTCAATCCTATAGGATCAATGGTTCAGGAGTTATGGTTGCTTAAAGTGGAGCAATCTGCAGTATTTTTGACAAGTAAGGGCGCCGCCATATTGGTTTGTGGTGACGTTCGCGCGCCGCTTACCGAGCAGAACCGCTAGATGGTAGCTCGGGCACGCGTTAATGCTGCTAATATAGAGCGGGTATTGCGATTGTTGTTTGATTTTTGGAAGACATGGCCACGATGTTGCGTTTTAACTGCTCTGGGTTAGGTCTGGGTTAGATTTCTATAAATATTTTCCACGATATTTCTTTTCAAATATTTTCTGAAATATTTTCTCTATGTTAGCGTCTACTTTTATAATAAAGCCCGACGAAACAGAAGAAATTTAGTTTAGAAATTATCGATTTTAAAAGTCTAACGTTATGGACGGATAAATTCAAGACGTTGCGGAAAAATTTAGAAAAACAGAAGATATCTTTTCATGATATTTAGGCCGCTATTAGACTAGGCCACTGGTGGCGCAACCCCGGGCGCACACTGGTGACGCCACCGAGCTAGGGCTGCTACAAAATTTTAATTCGGCCCTGGTTTTCGCGATGCTGGTGGCGCTTTGGTGACTTAGTCTAAGGTCGCTATTAGACTAGGCCACTGGTGACATAACCAAGTTGCTCCACCAGTGGCTCAGCACGTCGTGGGGCATTGAAACAAATGAAACCTATTAGACTACGGTAACTGGTGGATCCACCAAAAATTGTTGCCGATCTGGTGGACGGCATCGGCAACCGGCCCACAGTGGTCGATTTACTCCGAAAAGTCCAAAAATTGAATTTTGAAATCGAGAGTTTTGTATACGTGGGTTGGCTACCCTGATAGTTGGGCTATTGGATGGTCAATGGGAAAAGGGCCTAACTTTTTTACCTGAGCGAAAAATTCAGTCTGAAAGTGACCGTCGTTCACGTAGCAGCTACGCACAAGTAAATTAATGAGTGAGAAAAGTGTCCAGAAGTGAATATATTTGCGTTATACCCTACTAATTTTTATTCTTCAATATGGAGGGTGTCCCTGGAGGTAAGTAAATCATGTTTATACATTATATAAAATGCAAGTAACAATGGATAATGTGATATATAAGATATAACAAAATTTCATACGAAACTTTTAAAAACCTATGAAAATAGTTATGATTGTCATCGATTTGCATCATGCGACTTGTACACACCTTTAGTTTGTATCATCACCTAGTAGGATCAACAGAAATTGGGTACAGCGAGGTGCATCCGTGGTTGTTATGGCAATTTTTGTAATGTACTGCATGGGCTGGAAGCCCGTTTTTTGTGATCTAAGCTATTTCAAGGTTTTATTTCAAGGTTTAAAATAATATTATTATAGGTCGTTGAATTCGTCTCGATACCAGTTACAATATTATGAAATAAAAAATACATGTTAATATTTAAAAAATTGAAGTAACTTTCTTTTTTTATAAAAAAAGATTTTTTTTTTCAATTTTTCGGACAAGAGTTTTCGGACAAAAAATTTGGAAGATGTTTTTTGCCGACTACAACTTGCATCTGATCCATATATTAGTAGCATCAGACTATTGCCAAAAAATCAAAAGCATTATCCGAGGATGCTATACAGTTATTGAATTTGGTGGCAGAAAATGTAGATATAACAGATGACGATTCTGACTATTCAGATGTTGAATAAACAATTTGATACATTCCTAATTACAATGCTTCCTAATTTATACCTTTCATTCTTCAAAACACATATTTAAAACAAGAATTTCTTCTTCTATAATTTAATAATTAGCCGGTTACTTGTGTTCTTTATATAATTTGATATTAGATTCATATCAGAATCAAGACAAAAAATCTTGAGGTATCAAGTTTCAGCTGTATTTAATACTTTCTTACTACGTAGATCCGCCATATTGGTTCCGCCATTTTGTTTTCTGTTCTCTTAATTTCAGATTCATAATTAACGACTTCAGGAACCCCAAAATACCAAGTTTTGTCCCGTTCTGACAGTTTTTATAGGTTTAATCTCCATTTTACAGCCGCCATTTTACTTTTTTTGCGATTTTGATTTTAGATTCGTAATCAGCGACCTCGAAAACCCCAAGATACCTAGTTTCGTATAAATCAAAGAAAAATTTGATTTTTGGCCACGTTTTGGAGTAAATCGACCACTGTGCGGCCGGGGCATTATTTTGCACGTAGCGTATTAGACTAAGCCACCAATGCGCCACCAGCATCGCGAAAACCAGGGCCGGATTAAAATTTTGTAGCAGCCCTAGCTCGGTGGTACACCAGTGAATCTAGCGCTTTTGACTTCTGAAAAATCCCATCGTTTGCATTATCGAGAAATAAGAAGGCGCATGCCGCACCCTTGCAACCCTAGAAACGAGTCTACCCCCATAACTCTATTCTATAAGTCGTTAAAATCGGTAGGATTGGTTCAGCAAAGAGTCTCCTAAATTTTCTCTTTCTCTTTCGTTGAAGTCGTACACTGGAATCGGAAGATAGCCACGCGACCCAGATTTTATTCCGCAGGTATGCAAATCCGCATGCCTCCGTTGCGACTCGGTGTTCGCGAGTTCAACCGTATTTTTCTGGATGCGTCCAGACCTTGCAATCGGATATTGAAGACCGATCTGTTTACCAGGTAAATCATGTTCCCAGTGGTTCACCGTCTTGAAATAGAAATCCCCGACCTCGGGTCTCGCTTCGAGCGATACGCGATATTTCAAGAATGGCTGCGAGACAGTTCTGTTCGATTTTGAAACATTAATCGTTACCATCTAACAAGAACCATTACGTTCTAGCTACTAGGCTAGCCTCTCACTTTCTACATATACATAGTATACAGTGGATTCAAAAATGGTCGATATTCAAACTACGATCATTTTGTTGAAAACAATAAAGCAGTCATTATATTTAAATCTAAATTCAAATTCAAATCTCAGCAACCCAATTTTTATCGAAATTCAGCTTTCAATCATTGTATTTAAATCTAAATTCAAATTCAATTATGAATCACTATTTTTAAATGTATTATAAATTCAACTTTCAATCTCACTAAATCTAAAATCAAATTAAACTTTCAATCACTATATTTAAATCTAAATTCAAATTCAACTCTCAGCAACTCAATTTAAATCGAAATTCAAGTTCCAATCACTATACAATATTTAAATCTAAATTTAAATTCCACTTTCCATCATTATGTGTACCCATAATTATGAAAGTGGTCTAAGTGAAAATTGAAAAAAAATTAGTTTATCAGTTATTTCATATCACATTATTTCCCAGATAGCATTGAGACATCTCAAAGACATCTGTAAGACGCCTGTCTCAAGACATTCGAACGTCTGAAAGACGTCTGAACGGCTCCCGAAAGTCTCCTAAATGTCTTGTGTTACAAAACGGTACGTCTTAGAGACGTCTTCAGACGTCTTTTAGCCGTAGTTTAGACATTTTTTATTTCGGACGTAAAAATGACGTCCCAAATAGACGTTTTTAAGACGTCTTTTTGGGACGTAAGACGTTCAGACCTAAAGACGACGTAAAACAGACGTCTATGAGACGTCGGGTGCTATCTGGGATTAAACTAAATTAATTCAATGTAATTTTTACGATATTGTGCTTGTTATTTCAACATTATGGAATTCATTTAGTGTTAATATTTTTTTCCTTTAAATATCTCGAAACAAGAAATATATGATTTAGACCACTTTCATAATTATAGGCACATTTAGCATGTTAAAAATGGGTATGGTTCTGTTCCATGCCGTCTATACTGACAACAGTAGTAGCATGAGCACTCACATATCCTCTCTGGTAAACATATGTCTGCCACAGTAAGCTATGAAAAGACCAATAATGGAAGATAAAACTACACTAACTTATGACTAGACTGCGGATCTTTCTGCAAAATAAAAATATTTCGCATTGATTGTGGGAAGCAGGAATAACATAAAAATTGATTTCATCCCTTAACGACATTGTTACATCACAAGCAACATTACAACATTCTTGAATTTTTTTAATCTTTTACTGTTTTATATTTCGTCCAACCAATTTCTTCATAAATGCATAAAGATCCGCAGTCTACTAATGACATAAGCCAGGGGATGATATACCGTGTGAGAAGAAACTATACATAAACAATGTGCCGTGATAGTTCGACGTGTGTGTACATTGACTTCATGCAATTTTGGAGTCCGCTGGGTTGGCAGCGCGATCACGTTCACAAACACGGAGGAGCAAACGGTGTCCGCCGTTGTCACATCGAAGTGTGCGTGCGAGGGCGAGCTGCGAAACACATATAAATAACGAAAGTATGCGAAACGATTGGACTTACATCATCCGCGTGAGGCTGAAGAAGCACGATGGGCTGCAGCTTGGGCGAGTGATAAGGCCTAACGGTCTGTCTCCACGGGGAGGCGATCACGCGATTGGCCACGTGCCTTTTCGGCGTCCTCCAGCCGAAGCAACTTTCCCCGCAGCTCAAATCCTCGCCGTAATCTGGTTTCTCATGGGGTCTGGTCCGCTCGGGTGGCTGCAACGATACCGCGCACTGACTGATCCTCGAGTGGATCACGCTGCTACGATCCTCTGTTCTTCTGTCCTCGTCGAACCCATTAGTCCTCGATGGGTCCCTCGCGTTACTAGCGTTCTCGTCCTCGATGGTGGGCCGAATCTGATCGTTCCGCATCCTCAATTCAAGAGGATCTAACTGTCTATGAACGTCATAGTCGTTCCTGGAAAAACAGTATTCCAGCTGGTTGATAGGTGAGCCTCGGGTCGGGAGGACGTTCTCCGAACTGGTCGCTGTGGTGTCCTCGATCCTGTCGATCCTGGATACCACGGTGACAGGATTGTACCGTCTGACATCCGTCTGGTGCATTCTGTCCTTATCGGACAGGTGATCTAACACGCGGATGCTCTTCCCTTGGTCGGCGTTCAAGAAGGCGGGAACGGGCCAGGTAGCAGAGCAATGGCGGTATCTCGGCCCGGCAAAGTTCATCGGATCGGGAAGCGTCCCGATTTCCCTCGAAGTCTCCAAGGACTCGATCGACCCACACGCGGCGACCCGCTTCCCAGCCACTGGATCGCCATCTTGATTCCTGTACCAACGGTTGCAGCATGGATACTGATCGCAACGCAGGTACCTCGGGCTGATCTTCACGTCCTTCACGTCCTCCTGCTTGCAGTCGGTTCGCGGACAGGTCATCGCAAGCGGTACCGGTGGCAATCTGATCCGCAAAGCCTCCGCCGCTCGCAGGAAAGCATGCAAACGCGGCCGAGGCACTGTCGCGCTTCCGGTGTACACGAACCCCAGGATCGCCGCGAGTTCCGGCGCCTCGACCTCCGCGAGGATCACTGTGATCGGCTCGCAGTGCGATGAGGTTTTACTGTGCGCCAACAGCACTTCCTGAAAGAAGAAAGGCGAGCCGGATTAGACCACGATGCCCAGAGAGATTTATGGAGACTAGGCTATTCAGTGAATACGGAATCCTAGCGAGTTTTTAAGGTCGGGCGACGCACGCCGGGATTGCACCGTGGGACAAGTGCACGTTCTAGATGGACAACGAATCGGAAATTGTTCTACGTTGTTTATAGTATTTCCAAATATTATTTATGAACAACAAATCAGAAATTGTTCTATGTTGTCTGTGGTACTTCCAAATATTGTTTCCAAACCTGACACTTGATTTTATGATATGTTCAAAAAGCACAACAATAAATTACATACGTTAAATAAAGGATTTTTCATTTATGTACACTCTGTGGTTGCACAGTGGGATAATTGCGCGTCCTAGGTGCACAACAAACCAGAAATTCTTTTACGTTGTTTATAGTACTTGCAAATATTATTTCTAAACTTGAAACATTGTATAATATAGCACAATATGCCACAATACTAGAAAATACTGGAATATACTAGAATATAGTAGAATATCCTACAATATACTAGAATATAATAGAATAATATACTAGAATACATTACAAGATAGTAGAATATGTACTGGAGCAGCAAAATGTACTGGAATATATTATAATATAGTAAAATATCCTGGAATATTGTAGAATATAATAGTATATCCTACAATATACTAGAATATGGTAGCATATACTGGAATACATTACAATATAGTAGAATATACCACAATACAGTAAAATGCACCTCTGAAAATGCTTTTCATTAGAAAAAGGTTTTCATGTGATACCTAAACTGTGGTGCCCCAAGATGGTTCGGAACCCACCTTAATAATAAACTGTAGGTCCCTTTGAAATTATGCGATAGTGAGAGTGGAAAGAGGGGAGATTGGTAAATGGATTTGAAACCCCGAGGGGACCAAATATCATTACTTTTGCTAGAATATGGTAGAATATAGTAGAATATCCTACAATATACTAGAATATAGTAGAATATCCAACAATATACTAGAATATGGTAGAATATACTGAAATACATTACAAGATAGTAGAATATACCACAATACAGTAAAATGTACTAGAATATATTACAATATATGTAGTAGAATATCCTACAATTTACTAGAATATAGTAGCATATACTGGAATACATTACAAGATAGTAGAATATACCACAATACAGTACAATGTACTAGAATATATTACAATATAGTAAAATATCCTGGAATATTGTAGAATATAGAAGAATATCATATAATATACTAGAATATGGTAGAATATAGTAGAATATTCTACAATATACTAGAATATGGCAGAATATAGTAGAATATTCTACAATATACTAGAATATGGTAGAATATAGTAGAATATTCTACAATATACTAGAATATGGTAGAATATAGTAGAATATCCAACAATATACTAGAATATGGTAGAATATTCTACAATATACTAGAATATGGTAGAATCTAGTAGAATATTCTACGATATACTAGAATATGGTAGAATATGGTAGAATATAGTAGAATATCCTACAATATACTAGAATATAGTAGAATATCCAACAATATACTAGAATATGGTAGAATATACTGGAATACATTACAAGATAGTAAAATATACAATACAGTAAAATATACTGAAATATATTACAATATAGTATAATATAGTAGAATACCATGGAATATATTCAAATGTTGTAAAATATACTAAAATATACTAGAATAGACAATATACTAGAATAGAGAGGAAAATATTGGAGTATATTACAATTTAGTAGAATATACGAGAATATACTAGTATACACTAGAATATACTGGGATACAGTTGAATATAGTAGGATATAGTAGAATATACAGGCATATGCTAAAATATACCAGAATATAGTAGAATGTACTGAAATATACTGGAATATGCTAGAATATACCAGAATATGGTAGAATATACTGGAATATATTACAAGATAGTAGAATATAGTAGAATATCCTGGAATATTGTAGAATGTACAACATAGTGATAATATGTTACAATTTACTAGAATGTACTACAATGTACTAGAATATATTACAATATAGTAAAATATACTAGAATTTACTACAATATACTGGAATAAACTGGAAGATACTACAATAAACTAGACTATATCCATTTCTATCTTGTCAACAGTTTCCTTATTTATATTACCAACATCTTCTTTGTGGCACTGCCCGAAAAATATGAAATTTATCTCGACGGCTCTGTACATGTATTTTTGTTTCCATAATAAATTTGATTAGGGATTGATTAATAAATTTGCATTCTAGCACACATGTGCTATCACTTTATTGAGAGTGCGGACATTCTCACAGAGTAGGGCTCATTTTCTGTTAGTCTTGCGCTATCCTCGAAACTCGCATTGTCCATAGAATCTATCGAAATGTAAAATCAACTGACGTGTGCTTATTAATACACAATCAGCTTTTATTGGTTTCTCATCCGGCTTCCGAATCGCAGTCCCGTTAAAAAAGCGCTCGTTTCGACAGTGTCATCTCGTCAGACGTGACTCTGGTTGAAGTCTGCGTTATTATTTCATAAATATTCGGTCCAAAAAAGAGGACGAAAAAAAAGTGTCCTTAAGAATTGAAGGGTGCTTCAGAGTTCCGAGCAAGACTATGTGTACCGTTAAAAGTCTCCTTCGCGCGGGTCGAAGCAGGCTGGATGACTCGATGTCCGAAGCATCCTGAGTGGGCGATTACGGTAACAGTATACTCGAGAAATTCATCCGATGAAAATCGTAAGTATTACAGGTATACAGAAGCCGTTGGAAGAGTGGCCAGGACATTTGAATTGAGTGTCTCGGTGGTTTCTATCTACATTACATTTCTTGACAGTCGAACGACGATGCTGACGAAGAATGCACGTGACCAATTCCCACGTGTTCCCTCGGGTTTCAAATTAAAATTAAGCCCGTTACGTCACCGATCTTCTTCACGGTTACCCAGTAAGCAATCTGCTTTTGATTTGATATGAATTTGGCACCAAAGTCGTCAAATATCGACCGATATGTTTCCACATTAGGCTCGGTATTTGGCGACAAAGTTTGGTTCCAAATGGAGGCCAAAACGAAGGCAGACCCTGCCTATAGAGGGCAGGTCGATCGCACTGAAAGTAAACCTAGCCTTCCTCTGAGGGTAAATATCGAGCAAAATCGGAGTAAACTTTGCTGTAGGAGGGAAAATCGAATTTGAATCGAAGTTCCAGATTTATTATGTTACAATTATTGAAATAATAAAAACTGTATGAATATTTTTAGTAGAGCACGTATTACAATAGGAGCCGCACAAAGTCTAAATAAAATCAATCTTGTCATTTTTATAAGGGAAAATGTACCAGTTACTTTTAAGGCTCGGTAGGTTTAGTGTTAAATTTCTAAATTGTACCATTTTAAAAGTTTCATGCATTTTCAATAATTCAAATATTTACAAGTCTTAAAATAATGACGATAACGATTTTGTCCGATATTTACTCTGAAAGCAAGGTTAGAGTTCCTACGACAAGAATTATAGGTGGATCCCGGTTCAATGAATTATTTCTTCTATTCTGCTTAACAAACAATTATCAAAAAATTCATAAACGTACTACCGGATAGTGCACACTGCTATGAATTTATCCAAAATTTTTGACTGTAAATTTGATTTAAGAAAAAAACCCAAAACATTGTTGATTTCGTGAATCGTACTACATTCTAATACTTAAGTTGCCTGAAAAAAAGATCGTAGTACAAAATGTTATAAAACTTATTCTAAATAATAAAAAATTCACTTTACAATAAATGAAAATAATATTGGCACACTTTTTAAAGGACTATAGCTTTTTGATATTGAACCATACGACTTCGATTTTCTTGAAGCGAAAACTTTTCTAGGCGCACCAAGTAGACAATTGCTGGGCAGTGAATGAGTCTGATCCGTCACGTTCCGAGATGAAACGCTGTTGATAGACAGGTGTGCAATCGTCATAGAAGTTTTCACTGGTGGCCTTATGCGCACATATTGGTCTGCTTTTTCTTTTTAGAAGTTATAAAATTAATTTACTGCATGGCGTGCAGAGAATATTTTGAAAAAATTGCAACTGGTCCAAATTGCAGAGAAAATACTAAAAGTAGTTGTTTACAACTTTTTCATGTGGGCCTAATGATACGATCGTCACACATGTTTGGTCAGACGGAACACACGTATGTGATTGAACACCATAAATTGTATGAAAAATCGATGTTACAGATACCTACTACTACCTACATTGCTACATTGCTTGATTTCGAAATAAATGAAGCGTGCCTTGTGAATTTCAAGCGTTTCACTCGCGTGGACATCACTTATTCGATAGATAGCGGAGATAAGTGTTATTAAAAGCATTTATTAATTATTGTAATACATTCCAGTGCGTGAATCAGATTATAACTAGTGCAATTTTCACTTTACACTGTCATGTAGTTAATTACAGTATTGAAATATTTTGTATTTAATGGTATATGATATCGCTTAGTTAGTTAATAGATATGTAAGTATCATGTTCGGTAGGCAAATGTTTCACGGGAAATATTACAAATATGTTCAAAGTTGGTATATTTAAAAAAAATGCTTTCTCTTTGTACTTCTACGGAAACCAAAATATCAAATGCTATTCTTCTTTTATTAAACGTTTAAGACCTCTTACTAGGCTAATTTTTACCACACAAACAATAGATACATAAATAATATAATAGAAGAAATTTTGGAATTACAATTTTTTAAAAAGCCAGCGTTTTTTAAAAACATATTGTAAATCGAAAAGAAAGGAAGAGAAAAATGTTATACTGTTTTACGCAGCAATGTAATGGTATTTGTAATTCTTTGTAATCTGCATTATTTTTTTAGATATTAAGGTGACCTTCAGCAGGCGGTATTCAAAGTATTTCGTCCATTTCTGACCTTGTGTGACCTTGACAGTCATTATGTCGTATACAAATGAATTCGTTTTGGCATACGCTTTCATATCATGAAAAAAAACACATAGCATTCCATTTAAACAATTGTAGGTCACCTTCATGTCTAAAAATACAATGCAGATAAAAGAAATTACAGACACCATTGCTTGCAAAAAGCAGTACACATATATAGGTTTTATAGTATAAGTATATATAGGTTTTATCCTTTTAGAAATCAAATTCAACCTTCTGCAAATCAATTTCACTTTAAATTATTAAGGATCTTTGAAATTAATTACCTATTTATTTAGATTAAATTATATATCTATTTAGACACACGTGAACGGTGTTATTACTGCGAGGGGAACTTAACCCCTTCGCTGCTGAGTTAGGGACGATGAACAGAACCGCCTAAAAATAAAAAAAGTAAATTTTATGGGAGTAGCACATAAAAACATATTTTGAAAAACGTATATTTACGGTCGTAGCAGCGAAAGGGTTAAGACTCAATACTCAATACGCGTTAATAAATACATATGTGTATATACTTTCATTTAAGAAATTTATTAATCAGGAAATGGTTACAATGAATATACATATCTACACACAGTTTTTATACATTACAAAGTTAATGAATTTATATATATATATATATATATATACTTTTATATATATACTTTCAGAATTTATATATATACTTTTAAATAAGTATTTCATGCACATCTGTGCAATAAATATAATTTTGAATTTATTAACAATTAATTCATATCTGATTTGATTTCCTTAACACAAATTTACTTAGAGAAATACTTTATTTGCAAAAGGCTGAAAGTGATTGGCAAAGGGATGAAATTGATTTGCGAAAGAATCTGGAGTGCAAAATGGTGAAATTGATTTTCAAACCGGTGAAATTAATTCGCAAAAGGGTGAAATTCATTTGCGAAACCTGTAATTTACATTTGATTTTATTTTTTTTACAAAAACTTACTTAAACATACTTTATTTTTAATAGGTAGAAATTGATTTGTAAGTGGGTGTATTTGGCTTGCAAAAGGGTGAATTTGGAGTGCAACACCTGTAATTTATATTCGATTTCATTTTTTTACAAAAATATTCTTAAACATACTTTATTTATAAAAGGGTCAAATTGATTTGCAAAAGGGTGGAATGGATTTGCAAAAGGGTGAAAATGATTTGCAAAAGGGTGAAATCGATTTGCAATTTGGTGGAATGGATTTGCAAAAGGGTGAAATTGATATGCAAAATGGTGAAATTGATTTGCAAAACCTGTAATTTACATTTGATTTGATTTTTTTTACAAAAACTTACTTGAACATACTGTATTTGTAAAAGGATGAAATTGATTTGCAAAAGGGATGGAATTGATTTGCAAATGGATGTATTTGACTTGCAAAAGGGTGAATTTGGATTGCAAAACCTGTAACTTTCTCCTCTTTCACATTTTCTAATAAAAATAGTTTTCCAAAAAAGCGCTGGCTAGTAGCGACGCGAACACCCTGTAAACGTTAGCTAGTCTCGAGCAGGTGTAACAAGTTCGTCAATCACTGTGATTGCACCGAATTATTGTGATCGAGCCGAGTTCCCAACCGATCGCAATGATCAAGTAGCACAAGTGTCCCTTGGCCGCAAGCAAGCAAATGAGTAATGCAAGAAAAAGGTTTACGGGTACTGGTAATGGCTGTCATTATTTATCCTACACGCATATTTACAGTTCTATTCCGTCGAAAAATTAGTATAATAATTACACGTTTCCTGTGGGCACGAGCAACGCAAGTCGTTGATACCAGGCAATTTGTCTTCCGGACTTTATCGTCGGAGACGATACAAGTGGACATTTAAATTTTCATTCCGGTGGCTGTCTAGATTTCGAACGCTGCGAAATAGTGTCAATTATACAATCTTCATGCGCGATCTTGACACTTTTACGGTCGAATTTTAAAACGTCTCGAAAAAGACGTCTGGCAAAAAGCGTCCTTAAGACATCTTTAAAACGTCTCGAAAAAGACGTCTCTAAGACGTCTCGCAAAAAATGTCTTTAAGATATCTTTAAAACGTTTGAAATAAGACGTCTTTAAAACGACTCAAAAAAGATGTCTTTAAGTCGCAAAAAACGTCTTTAAGACATCTTTAAAACGTTTGAAATAAGACGTCTTTAAAACGTCTTTAAGACGTCTGAGATGAAACGTCTTTAAACCGCCGCACAGTGGGACGAATGTACGAAAACCCGCGACATTGACTAAAATTTGAAGTTTGTTATAAGGCTTTGATGGCATATATATTTGCTTTAGTGCACCTTGACGAGTGTCATTCACACATAGCAAGTCGAAAAAAAATTTTTTTATGGGCTTTATAGACGAAGAAAAAAAAATTCTATATTTTTGTTACGTTTATATTACAATAAGCGTAAATTGAAAGGAAAAAAAACTGTGATGAATCTTTTTGTTCTTCGTCTATAAAGCAATAAAAGATTTTTTTAAAATTTTTTTTTATTTTTTGAAAATGGTCTTTTTTGCATTTTTAAAAAGACTGCCGACCTCTGCCGAAAAACGGGCTTCATGGACTTTCTCCTTTGATATTATGTGAGAGAAATTCGTTGAGATCTCGTCTGGCGGGATCTGGCTGCGGCCGGCATTTGGGTTTGAAAAGAGTATAATTTATTTAAATTTATTTATTAATATTATATTTATTTATTAATATAATATATATGTATTTAGTACTTATTTATTTATTTAGTTATGGTATATAATAGATTATTAATACAATTATATTATCATGTCATATATTATTATTATTCATAGAGTTATTATACATTCAAAAAACCAAGTACTTATGGAAAAATCATGATTCTTTTAAAACCAACCAATCTGACAAAAATTAAATTTTATAAATGTAATGAATCAGCGATTTCTGATGATATTAACTTAAAAATTATTTTCTGAGGTTCTATAGTATGAATTGACAACAGAACATGTCGGAAAAATTATAGGATATTAAAAATACATCCTGTTTCTAGCGAATTTTCTAAATAAATGAGTCATTTTTCCCTTTTTTCCAACATTTTGAAAAAAAAATTTTTGGGTGGTCAAAAAATTTTTTGACGTCAGACTCGTATTCTATACTACTGAAAACATGGGTATTTAAAATCTCAAGGCGATACAAAAACTGAAAGGGGTGCTAAACGCGATGTCCAGCATTTCGATATATTCATCCCACTGTGCGCCGTCTCGAAAAAGACGTCTGTTAGAGGCGCCTGTAATACTTTCAGACTCAAAATGGACGTGAAAAAGACATCTTCAATGCGCGGTCTTAACACTTTTACGGTCGAATTTTAAAACGTCTCGAAAAAGACGTCTCGCAAAAAACATCTCAAATAAGACGTCTTTAAACCGCCGTCTCGAAAAAGACGTAATACTTTCAGACCTAAAATGGACGTAAAAAAGACGTCTTCAATGCGCGGTCTTTTACGGTCGAATTTTAACCGAGAGACGTTTAAATTCCTTCTGCGTGAGACATTCATCTCCGCGCGCGCGGGACCGGATGAAATAAATCTAGCTTTCGTACACGCAACAACAATACAAATTGCGTTAGATCGCCGATGAGAAATTATACTTCCAATTCGTAAGCGCACGTCGGTGGTTCGCGCAAGGTGAGCCGTTAATCTCGACTGCCTTGAACGATTTCCTCGAACGTTCCGCGATCCGCCGCGACGCGTCGTCAGATTCATTAATACACTTTCCATATTCACGGTTCTCCATTCTCCTAAATGAACTCGCGATCGAGTTTACACGCCTCGGAATCGATCGATTCGATTCGTCGCTTCTTCATGCTCCCCTGCGCACCGTGCACTATGGGCTGCAAACACGTTTTTTCTAGCCAAAAGTCAATTTCTTCAAGTTTGATATAGGATTACTGCAGTATCGTGCTGCGATCGTGATTTTAATATTATTTCTAATTTATCATGCAATAATAATATATTTAAACATTTTATGGAAGAATGATGTGTGTTCTGAACACAATAAAAAATTGGTGGTTTGGCTCAAAATCGAATACAACATAAGAAAATATTTAAAAAAATAAACATTTTCTTCATTGATCGTAACACAACACAAGAAAATATTGAATGAAATAAACATTTTCTTCATTGATCGTAACACAACACCAGAAAATATTGAATAAAATAAACATTTTCTTCACTGATCGTAACACAACACAAGAAAATATTGAATAAAATAAACATTTTCCTCACTGATCGTAAGAAATAGGAACCAAAAATACCAATGTCTTCCATCGTTTAAAAATTGTATGCAATTTAAAATAATATATTTATAATAAAATAATATATACATAAAAATAAAATCTGCATTCTTTCTTTGTTTCTTAAGTTTTCAGTTCCATAAGTAGATCTTTTCGTGCACTTTACTTTATTTTGTTTTCTATTTTTGTTACTTCATTTCATTACTTTTCGATTTAATTTTTGCCATATCTTCCTATTTTATCTACAATACTCTTCATCTTATGATGGCAGCACAGACACACAATAATATCGCTGATATAGAGAAAATATCCCAGAAAATGTCTGAGAGGAAATATCGTGGAAAATATTTAGAGAAACCTAACCCAAACCTAACCCAGACCAGTTAAAACACAACATCGTGACCATGTTTTCCAAAATTCAAACATCGCAATACCTGCTCTATACAGGGTGTCCCAAAACGATAGCATTAGCCGGAAATGGGAGATTCCTTGGGTCATTTGAAGCGACATTTTCCAAAGCAAAAATGGCGTCCGCGGCTTTGTTTAGAAGTTATTAACGAAAAACACGGACCAATCAGAGCGCGAGCTAGACGCCCGCTGGCACGTTCCGCGCGGCGAGCCGGCAGGCGAGCGTTGGCGGTACGCCGCGATATCGCAACAAACAAGAGTTTCTCGACAAACAAGAGTTTTGGATATGTTGTCAAGACCATGATTCTGAACAACATTTCCCTTTAGACTTTTTGCCTATCGGCTTTAGTTTACGAGATATGTAATCGCGAGAAACTTGTCAATTCAAACGTCGCCTGTCCTTCTTTTAGAAAGTTTCTTAAGGGAGATACAGGACAATAGGGATGCTACGCTGACCTGGCATCTTTAGCTCTAGCTGAGTAAAAAGACGGATGACGTTTTCGAACGGTTACCCATCGACTCTGCGTACCAATCTGCAGGAAACATGTGATTGTCATAAATTCTAGCGGTCCTTCTCGTATCCTGTTTTTCGTCTAACCGTCCCGTCGTTTTCGTAAACGTGCTACAGCGTGCATTTCGAATTTCGACACGCATAATGCCCTTCCTAAATTCTTCAGAAAAATCTTGCGGAAAATCAGTATCGTTCGAGCCGCGGTAGAGAGACCATCTCCAAAGACTTGTCAATTCAAAGCTTACGATTGCTATTAGGTGTGTTTTTGATAGTGATATTTGAACTAATCACTAGACCGCGGATCTTTATGCAAAATGAAAGTTGACTGCTGCTATTACAAGGGACAGGAGCCAGACAGATATTTGATTCTTACTGTAATCATTTTGATAAGTTGAAAATAATACATTGTTGTGTGTTTTTAAATTATTTTAAATGCAGGAAATCCGCAGTCTAATGATCGAATTAGCTGATTGTTGTGATTTGTGCAGCATTACAGGGGATATGGCAATTGTTATTAGTGCATAACTATGTGTTGACAACTGTGAACGGTGATCGTGAGGATGCAAAAATTTCAAGGCATCTTTGTGAAATAAACATACGATTTATTTATCGATTCGTGACACACATTTCGAAGTAGTAAATAGATTTACGGCTGAATAAGTAAGTTTTTAATGCAATCTGTTTCTGCTTCTTCTCTCGTTCGGTTAAAGTTGCCGGCTTTACTTTCAGAGACATTAGCATGCCGTGTCCGCTATCATGAACACCCATATGAACTGACAAGTAAAGTTTCTCGCGATTACATATCTCGTAAACTAAAGCCGATAGGCAAAAAGTCTAATGAGAAATGTTGTTCAGAATCATGGTCTTGACAACATATCCAAAGCTCATTGAAATCGGACATAAACTAGTACATCGGTTCCATGAATTTACATGTAAAGTTTCTCGCGATTACATATCTCTTAAACTAAAGCCGATAGGCAAAAAGTCTAAAGGGAAATATTGTTCAGAATCATGGTCTTGACAACATATTCAAAGCTCATCGAAATCGGAGATACTCGAGAAACTCTTGTTTGTTGCGATATCGCGGCATACCGCCAACGCTCGCCTGCCGGCTCGCCAGGCAGCGGGCGTCTAGCTCGCGCTCTGATTGGTCCGTGTTTTTCGTTAATAACTCCTAAACAAAGCCGCGGACGCCATTTTTGCTTTGGAAAATGTCGCTTCAAATGACCCAAGGAACCTCCCATTTCCGGCTAACGCTATCGTTTTGGGACACCCTGTATAATCAGCATTAACGCGTGCCCGTGCTGCCATCTAGTGGTTCTGCTCGGTAAGCGGCGCGCCACTACAAACCAATATGGCGGCGCCCTTACCTGTCAAAAATACCGAAACATGCTCAACTTTAAGCAACCATAAATCTTGAATCATTGATCCTAGAGGATTGAAACTTCGACTGACGCCGCGCTGGGTACAAATCTACTGAATTACATACCAAATACATCACAATTTATTGGAAAAAGGCAGAAATTTTGAGTCCGTCAAGGTAAAGAGCAGCCGAATTTGGTCACAATTTGCTATGAATTTGCCAACCAAATCCAGTCGGCAAATTCCGAGCCTAATGCGGAAACAGACGACTCAGTATTTAAGTGGAAAGTTTGCAGCCGCAAATCCATGCCAAATCCATCCGGTGTACATTCTCATTGAATTGTACAAATTTATTTAGTTCAAAATATTTATTTTCACGTATTTTAATCTGATTGGGAAAATTTCCGCAGTAAAACGTACACCCGCAGTAATAGGTACATTTACCGTATACTATAACCTCCGACCTTGAAATAACGTTAAGACATTGTAATTTTGGCCAGTTTTTCGCATTCCCCGACGACTGTGATGCGTCGTCTCTTCCAAACCGATTCGAAACGCACGGATGCCTCGCGTACCACCAATCACGAGATTTAACCTCAAAGATAATGTCCACGTCGCTCGGATATGCCATGTTGCATGTCGACAGGCATGTAATCCTGTCGAGGCATACCTGAAATCGTAACAATTCCAGTTTCAATGTACCATTAGCATGACCGGTGAACTACGGATTCCGATGCGCGATAAGACCGCTGGTGATTTCGATGCGTGTCTGAGAGATTGCTCGCTGATTATCTCGATGCGTGGAAAATAGATTCCAACGCTCGGATTCAACATGTAACGAAAGGATCTTCAGTAATTCCAGTGAATGAAATACTCTGATTGGATGGATTCAGATACTTGACCCGATATTGGGTCATTTAAAAAATCTCCGTATTTTTCTGTGCACTTCTGTTTTGCGAGAGAACGTGCAAAGCAATGTGATGTTCATCTTCAATCTACAATTACAATCAGTCATATTATTGGTGGCACTACTTTAAACCTTATGTCAATTTCCCCCGTGTATCAGGGTATCCATTTTCAATTTCTTAAATTGAAGGATCACTAAATCTTCGTTAAAAAATTTCAACAATTTAAGAACATCACTGTATTAGTTGCAGCTTATGAACATTACTAAAGAATGAAAAAAATTGTTACGTGACCCCCAATTTTTATCTTGCGTAAAACTTCGCAGTCTACTTATTATAATTTAACCTCCAATTTGCCAACTTGATTTGTGTCGTGGCGTCGAATTGACAGAATAATAAAGGACCAATACGACGGGAAGATAAACAATTGATTTCATAAATTCTTTTCTCACAAAATGAAAAATAACTATTGGCCCACACAGGCAAATGAATATGATACATCGTTAATAATGATGATACATGTTCTACGTTAGTACAATTAGTGAAAGAAGATTTTTTAAATTTAGGTCTTCTAGATGTCTTTGAAACGTCTCGAAATAGACCTCTTTAAAACATCTAAAATAAGACGTCTTTGAAACGTCTGAAACAAGACGCCTTTAAAACGTCTGAAATATGACGTCTTTAAAACGTCTCGAAAAAAACGTCTTTAAAACATCTGAAATAAGATGTCCTTAATGCGTCTGAAATAAGACGTCTTCAAAACGTCTCGAAAAAGACGTCTTTGAAACATCTAGAATAA